>JAYEVE010000394.1:0-179250 GCA_036346375.1 Guadua angustifolia | reverse complement strand
ATGTTTTCTTCCGACAGAGCGCGAGGGTATAGTCGTTGCGCCTTTCCAACATCTCATTCATCCTGGCGGCGACCCAGGATTCCTTTGGTGCTACAAAGAAGCAAACCGTCAGGGGGGACCGAAGGTCAGATTTGAGCAAGTCCTCAAGGAAAGAAGACGCACCGGATGTACCCTCGCGGGTGATGTCGTTGCGCCCCTTGATCTCGTAGAACGGGTGTTCCCTCTTCCGAAGGGGGAAAACTTGGTTCCGCAAGAAGTCGCAGGCGATCGCCTGCCCGGTAAGGCCGCGCATGGCGCAGATGTGTATGGTGGCGATGGCCTCTTCATCGACCTCTAGATCGTCCGCCTCCGGGGTCTCCTTCCCTGTGATGGGGGTACCGTCGAACGATAGCGCGCCGGTCGAGCCCTTTTTCAGGTAGAACCACCGCTCGGTCCATGGACCGAGGGAGTCCCGAGGCTGGATCTTGGGGAAGGCCCATGAGATTCCCGTTCGCAGCCGGAAGTAAAGGTAGCCGACCATGGGGTCCTTCCCAGAACGAAATAGATTGAAGAATCGAAAGAAGAGCGAGGGAGTGGGAAGGATTCCAAGGAGCCCCTCGCACAAATGTGAGACGATAGAAAGGAGGAGGACGGAATTGGGCACCAAGTTGATGAGCTCTATCCCGCAGTGGGCAAGGACCGCCGCCATGAAGTCACTCTCCAAAGGTCCGCGGTCGAAGCGCTGCCAGAGTGCTGGGCAAGGTGACGAGCTCGTGCGTCCCCGGGTGTGGTTCGGTCTTGCCGTCTGGAAACCGCCACATCATTGGTCGAAAGGGGCCCTGCAGTCCCAGACTTTCGAGTTCCTTCATCCTGGCTAGCGACATGGTGCTTCTTCCGAGCTTCGCCATGGCGGCCGCTTGCAAGCTTGATCGAGGAAGGGAAGGTCGCTCGGGCAAGGGGCTGGGAGTCAAGGAGCGCGAGGAAATCTGGAGTTCTTCGAAGGTCGCAGAAGGCTTGGGTTTGTAGGCCCGGTCGCCGCTTGTTTTAGGCTAAGGCGCCAAAAGGTGTCGCGGTGGCGATTTGACGCGCAATTAAGGGTCAGGCGGTAGTTTCATATGCATGCGAGCACTCTCTAACCGATCGGATTCGCATCAAAGATCGTGAAGTCCAGGGGGCGCCAGGTGTCTTGGAGCCGAAGTCTTTCCTGGTAATCTCCGCTCGACCTCAGCCAAAGGTTTAAGAAGTCCAGAAGTCTCTTCCCCAACGGCTGTAGGCTCGAGGTTGATCCAGGTGTCTTCCTCGACCTTGAGCCTATGGGGCTGGCTGACGAGGACTGGGAAATCTCTGTTAAGTCAACACATAGTCAACAAGGTCCCCAGTTCGGGACAATCCAGCGAGGGCTCTCGACCATGACCTAAGCGACGTTGATTCCCGCATGACCTCGGGCTCGGGCGGCGGGTGGTCCAATCTCCGCCCGACCTCGACTTTGGCTCAGGGGCGTGCGTTTACTCGGTGGTTACCATGACCGAAGTTCTCGGAGTCAAGGCAGACGTGGGCGCCAGATCCGCAACGGTTGCAGCATGACTTCAATGCACACCATGCACGTCTCCGGGAATCTCTCCTGGCCATTTCTAGCAACGGCTAGGAGGGGTATAAAGTCTCCTGAAGCTGAACGGCAGGGGGGACATCGGTGCACTAGCTATAGACCAGTAGACATAACTAGAACGCTCAAGCTCGAGCTGTAATCTACTCTGTACTCACAATTAGCAAATTCCTCCATGGCAGGAGAAGACTGGACGTAGAGCTGTTACCTTTGCGGGGGCTCGAACCAGTATAACTTGTTGTCCCTTGCTCGTTGACGCCTCCCTACGACCTGCGTCTGCACCATTGTTGAGCGAAGTGCTTTCTGGGCCTCTCATTCACACTCACCCCGTTTTCATCTTTGCGGTCACGCGATCCCGATCGTCAACAGCTAGCGCCCACCGTGGGGCCCGATAGCTTCGCTCATTCGAAGAAAGGAGATCATGGTCTCACGAGCATGGCGATTCCGCCGAAAAGACGTTTCCTGAAGCGTGGGCTCGGACACAGACCCCGAGCGCGACGACTCTACGTTCCTCAAGAGTGATTGTTAATAAATGCAAAATCAAGGTTATATACTATTGCACTTCTTTTTTACAAGCCTACTTATCATTGCACTTTGATATGAACTTGGAAGAGGTTGTGTATGATCGAAACTATGAAACCTTAAGCTTGTGATTGCTTGGCATGGTTGAAAAGTAAGGCTGATGGTGCATATAATTCCTTGCAATTGTTATTGTTGCAATCAACTAATAAATCAATTTTTCTTTACAAAAAGGCATCAATGATTTGCACAAAAATTTCAGATTTTGAGGTAGTTGAGTAAGGGAGATCATGCCATACAAAAAATCGTTAATAGTACTTAATTTCTAGTTATGTTTACTCTACATTGTCTTTGTGTAGATTTAAGGGTGCAAGTATTTTTGATAGCATGACTTAGTGATGAAATTGATAAGGTAGTTTGCTGGTGAGACGCTCAATCTGGCAAAACACACACACGTCACAAACTAAGCTAGTAAATGGCATCCTCCTCAAACCTCACGGAGGCAGCACGAGCCGTTCACTTGTTCAAGTTCAATGGCTACTCGGCCACCAAGGCCATGGGCAAAACGGAGCACGTCCCATCCAAGCGACTCACCGTGGGAAGATACGAAACGGAAATCCACACTACAGTAATCCCGCAAATTAACATCGGCCAAAAGCCGACGTTAATTAGCCATTTGTCGACGTTAATTGTAATTAACGTCGGCAAATCCCTAATTAACGTCGGCTTTTAGCCCACGATAGTTAATCGACGTTAATTAGCATAATTAACGTCGGCTGCCGATGTTAATTAGTAATTAACATTGGCTTAGGCCTGGCCGACGTTAATTAGCGCCGTCGGGATAAATAACGTCGGCTTATATTTGGCCGACGTTAATTAGCCTCCTTGCCGGAGATTTGTCGAATGAAAACAGGGCTGCAGGATTACTAATTAACGTCGGTTGAACCCATAGGCCGACATTAATTAGGGCCTAATTAACGTCGGCTAACCCTTTGGCCGACGTTAATTAGTAATACCAGGGGCAACTTTTACCCCTATTTTCATGTTTCGCCACACAATTCAATACATAATATAATCAACGTTGACAGCAATTCACACATCAACACATACAATTCATGAATATAATCAATCCAGCACAGAACATGCATATAATCAAGGTATCGATCCATCGTAATATCCACATTGTCATAACATCCAAAAAAGGCCAAAGTGACACAACTACAAACACATCCAAAAGATCAGCTCGAATAATACACATCCAAAGTGACACAACTATCAAACAATCTACAACTGCTGGCCGTCATCTGGATTATTGGAGTTCTGGCCGCTTGATCCGGAAGCAAAGAGCGCATTGACAAAGTCATTGGACCGCTTGCCTACACAAGAAAATGCAAGATTAGACAATAATATAAGAATGAATGTACCATAAGAAAACAAGTAAGAAACGAACTCACGGATTCTGCGGTAAAGGCCTTAAGCGTTGGAGGCGGAGTACTGTAAAACGGAGACCCATGTGTCGTTGATCCCTACATAAGGCAACAATTATAGCTAGATTGATCAAATTTTACTAGATTTACAAGTTTTGACTAAGTTTAGCTAGAAATGTTATAAGTGTAGCTATATTGAGTAAATTTAACTACATTTACAAAGTTTAACTAGAACGGACCAAGTTTAGCAAAAATGAACTAAATATCGTTAAATTCATCAAACTTAACTCTAGAGATACTTAGCCTTGCTAGATTCGCTAACTCTCGCTAGAAATGACTAAGTTTAGCTAGATTGACTAAATGTAGCTAGTTTGAACAAGATTAGGTACAACAAACTAATATTAGCTAGATTGACTAAGTTCAACTCGATTCACAAAGTTTAGCAAGAATACCGAAATCAGCAGGAGGTGCCGGAGGATACATCCCCATTGTGGCGGGCGTATGGCTACCGTGGAACGTTGGAAAGACAATGTTTTGCCCCATAGCCTCGAACATTGCCTACAAATACAATGTATAAGTATTTTGAATTAATAGATTCTCTAAATGCAAAAGATTGAAGACTCGGACTTACTTGAATCGCCGATTGCAAGCAGTTCGGTATGAAGCGTAGTACTTTTTGCGCCTTTGCATAATCATCACGTTGGCTCTGCTCCTCACGCAGCCCTAGTAACCTCCAACTCCCGCTACCGAGGAGCGACGGCTACCAACCCCGAGCTCGGGATGAAGAAGATCCTCTCTCAACAAGACCACCGCCGAGTCGATCACTCCAAAGGAACATGGAGTACCTTCAAAATGCGTGACCACAAAGGCTTGAGCACTTCAAATTATAACTTCATGAAATTTTAGAAGGTATGACATCTCACCATTCATGGGCCTTGCCTCCACTAGCATGCACACGCTACGCCAAGCTGTTCCTTCCTCCAATCATAGTCTTCACCATGGCGCTTGACCATTTCCTGCCATATTTCTCCTACATAACCAAATCGCATAATTTAAATGGGAACGCAAATCAAACAACTTAATTTGAATTGGATCAAAATTGTGACCACTAACCACCGATCAATAGTCATTCGACCGCATTACCGTCATTGTGGTGTGTCTGGGTCTCGACCTTTATGACCTTCCACGACACTTCAATATCACTCGGCTGAACACCGGTCCGAGCCTCCTGTAGACATAAGTTAGGTGCATACATATACTTGGTAACATGTATTTTGCAAAAGATTGCTACGGCCAGACTTACCATGCGCTTAGCTTTACGCATATGTCCATCGGCGCCATACGTGTGCTTTGATTCTTTGCCTCGGCAGTCTCGGTTCTTTTTTGACTTGGCGATGAACTCAAGTGAAGCCCAACGCCGGCAAAGAGCCTGGTAAGCTTCTGGACGGTCCCCCAACCATGGAATCCTGACCTGCACAAAGATATTAATACATTAAAACAACATTACCAAGAAACGTTAAACTCAAATAGCTCCAATATTTGTTGTTTTACCGCCTGCATCGTTCCTCGGCCAAGTAACTTTCGAAGACCCATGAGTCCTCGTTAATCTGCTGCCCTTTAACAGACCTCAAGTAAAGATTTGTTGCTTGAATCCGAGCATTAGACAATGCATCTTTGGTCACCCGACGGCATTTACATGGAAAACTCTACGAGCATGCTCCATGTTTGCACCGCCACCAAATGGTAACGCTTCCAAATTGTTCATCACAAAGAATAGTTAGAATAGTAAAGAATCGACAGCTTGAACCAATACCAACTCGGCACAGAGAATCTTACTCAAAAGTCACTCCAAACCGCCTCGAGCATTCAAGTGCTCGGCATTAGGAGCAAGTGTAATGATCCCAAGTAGTAGTAACAAATCGCTCGTCATTGGTCATTGTGACTAACCCGGTAGTAAACGGCAGAGGTTACCTAGCACGTAGTTAACTCCGCCTATGGTGTCCTCTCCGGTCAAACCTCGAGTCATCCCATGAACTGCAAGACATATAAATGATATAGTTCCAGCGGAAAGAAATGAAATAAGACATGGTTTAGAAAATACAAACCTATTGCCAACAGTGTGATCACAACCTTGTCCTCCTCCCGTCTCGGGCGCTGGAGGGGGGGCGACAAGATGGCTCCTCCTAAACCTCAAAGCGGGCTCCTAGAGAACCTCTGTCAGATCCCCACCCATTGGGTCCTCATCCCTTGGCCCACATCGGCCTCCTAATTCTCATCGATCCCAGCTACAACAACAATAATAATGAATGAATAAAGAAGATAATAATCAAATAAATTATTAGAATATAACATTCTAGTTTACCCCGCCAACATCACCTCCCGATCCTCGCCGATCCCACCTACAACAACAATAATAATGAATGAATGAAGAAGATAATAATCAAATAAATTAAGAGAATATAACATTCTAGTTTACGCAAGATCAACATCCATGGCAGAGCCCACTTCTTCCTCCGACGCATCAACATCCCGCAAATAATACAAGACGGTTATATTTATGTAATATTTATGTTTTGACATGAAGTACACATCAAAAGCTTAGTTACCTCTCCACTCTATAAAGGAACACTACGACTCTGCAACTCAGCTCCACTGGACTCAACAAAGCCCGCTTGCCTACTTGCGCTTGAAGCGCTACTCAAACAAGGCCTCCTCGTCAGCGCTTGAATCGCTGGACTTCCTCCTACCACTGAGGAATCCCTTCGCCAGCTGCTTGATCGATCGGGGCATCCTGTTGAAAGAAAAATATCAAGTTAGTACAACAACAATAATAATGAACGAATGAACAAGATAATAAACACACAAAATTACTTGTCAAAATTCATCAATGTCACGATGATGTAGTCTCCTTTCTAAGGGATGACTTGTTACTTTTTTCTTGATTGGTTGTCTTTTCCGTTTCTCAGGAATTGTTATATCTCCACGGTCTCCGACTAAAGAATCGAGACCGGACCATCTCTATATCAAAAGTGCTTGGCAATTCTTCATCTTGAAAACCTCAACAACCTCCATGGCCTCAAGGTAACCAAAGATCACCAGAGTATGTAACCGTTTCGGGATTCACTTTGTACACAACCCACTAAGCACTCGGCCTTGTGCATGGATATGGCATATAATACACCTGCCAACTTGGTGAGCAAGGATAAAATTATCATAGCCATGTAGTGCGTCGTTGTGTTTGACTTCTACCATCCTATATTGGTTTTGATGAGTCCCATGTTTTCTATCAAACCAAACACAATCGAAAAAGACTACTTTGAGCTCCTTATTCCTCGCAAATTTGAACTCGAGGATGTTTTGAATGATTCCATAGAAATTTGTTTCGATCCCTTGTGCATCGATTGCCCTAGTTACAACTCCAGTATTTGTTGTGGCCGCAAGGGGACGACCAGCTTCAAATTTGGTTGAACGGAACCGAAACCCGCTCACGCCGATCGCCCATAGCTTTTAACGAAGCTACGCCGCCATAGGATAGTCAAGCAAGTCCTCATGGACGCTCCCATATTTCACGACCGCCAACAAAATATGATTCGTTGTATAAGATTTATAATATATTGAAACGTAACATTACGAGAATATTATAGGATGTGAAGGTGTTACATGATCTCGGAACCAAGTCATGAAATTAGGGCCCCATTTATTCCATCCCGACGCATCGTATTAAGTTGCTTGGCGCTTGGTTGACTTAATAGACGCCCGCTTCGCTTATCGAATTCATCGTAAATGAAAACGTAAATGGATACATAAATGAATGATGTCTTCGGCAAAGATAGCTTGATTGACATGTACAAAGTAAACGCTACGTGAAATATTGTTCCATCTCTTCCATATTGGAGTACATGTGCCAGCAAAGCGAGACTTCTTTTCTTCAAGTGTAATAGTAAGCAAGGCAACTACCAACGTAGTACCTCTCCATTGGAAAATCAGAGGTCACTACAAGGTGTCTCTTCATCTACATGGTACCGCATCGTGGGAGCATTAACTTTGTGTTCCTCCGCAACATCGGTGTGAGAGGCATGTATCGGTTGCTTGTGCAACATCGGTCGTTACCTTTTCACCTTCTTCGCTCACCACCTCGACAAATCTTGGTTTTTACACACTAAGCAATGCTTCTCTTTCTCATGCTCCTTCCGTAAAAGCATGCGCTTATCCTTGCACACATCAATCTTCTCATACTTCATACCGAGACCGACATAACAACTTCTTAGACTGGTACATGTCTCTAGGCATCTTATGATTCACGGTAAAGATATCGTAGATCAATTCCACGAGATCATTGTAACAATTATTGGAAAAGAAATACTTGGACTTAATGGCCATGAGTCAAGGCCACAAAAGCAAGCTGGGTCACTTTCGTGTGTTCGTAAACATGCTCTTCGAAGCTTTAAGTAGCTCAAAGAACTCCGAACCTCACGTGTTGGCGGATCCTCCGGAGTCTAGGTTAATCTCCGACGCAAAGCTTCTAGCATCTCATCCATCCTATCATCGCCTCGCCCTATCATCTTCCTCTTCAACAGCAACTTGAGGTCCTTGAGCACGTGACTCACCATGATGTACCCACAACTCAAAGCTTGGCATGAAACCGAACCGCACACAAAGTGCAGAGACATCGATTTCTTGTCCTGGGGGTGGAAATTATGGCACTTGCTGCATGGGCACTTCACCTTAACAATACTAGACATAGAGAAGGCACGGTCGACAAAAGCGGTAGCCTTGACCGTCCACTCAGTCGAGTGAGCCCCACTTTTCTCCCAACCTTCATACATCCATCGGCGGTCGTCACCCATACTTGAGGCTATATAGGTTAAATCAACAGTTATAAGGTTCATTTTGTTTCTATATATCACGACCCTACATCTATAGGAAAGGATATGTCCTAAACTCATTTGAAGAGTGGTTGACAAAGCGCGGATTTATGACGAGCCTGTAGAGTCCGAATGAAATTTCGGCAGCATAACCCCGCTGTTCTCCACCTGCACGCCCGGATATGGTGCAGGGGAGAACAACAGGGTTATGACGCCGAAATTTCATTCGCACTCCGTGGCTCGTCATAAATACCGCACTTTGTCATCCACTCCGAGGCTGTCCAAAAAAGGGACAATTCCGGACCAGCACATCTCACATGTGACACATGTGAGACATGCCGATCCGAAACGGGTGACGCATAGGTTTCGTGACACTATGTGATTTCAAATCAAAAATAAAAATCCGACGATAATCCATTACTCAAATATATATTTATAAGCACAAAATGGACTCCAATTAGAAGGTGGTATCGATCAACAAGGTAGCCACTACATAACCCATACAACTAGTGCATGCTAAACAAAAGCTGCATATCCATTACTCGAGCATAGAAAGCTAGTCATACAAAACTGATCCATTTCCCATCAAGATAGCACATGATATATATGACTAATAATCAGCACTTGCCATCTCCCATCAAGATAGCACATGATATATATGACTTTTGATAGCACACCGCACACCCATCGCAATCAAGCAATCCACTTAGGATACCGTGGCAACTAATGACTAATTAATCCATCATGCAAATTAAGACACAGCTAGTAATGAAAGCGCAAGCACGCGATACCAATCATGATCCTTGCCTCAGAAGAGGAAAATATCCCTAACACTAGTTCTCATTAGACCTGTGGCGAACTAGCATACAACATGCAAGACATTGGCATCCATGCAGCTAACATTATCGCAAAATATTAACGCGGCCGTGGCTTTCGCCGACGTTAATTAACTAATTACCCCATTAATTAACTAATTACCCCACGGCATTCCATAGAGCCATGCATCCATAAGCGAATAGGGAAACAGGATACTAACCTTCAAGCTTGTGGTCACGGAGAGGAGGAGGACGCCTTGGGGACAAGGTCGCCACCGGGGACAGGTCGCGGTGGGGCGGCGCTACGAGGCTGCTGGCGGCGCAGCGGCGGGCGGCGCAAGCAGCGGCACGCAGGAAAGTTTTCGCTTCCGGCGCGACATGCGGGGAGAGACGGAAGGCTATCTTATGTCAAAATTAACGCGGCCTGGCTTTTGGTCGACGTTAATTAATTAACGCCGGCTCGTTCTTTGGCCGACGCATTAGTTAGCTAACGCCGGCAGGAATAAGCGGCGTTAATTAATTAATTAACGACCGACGCATAATTAATTAACGTCGGCTTATTCCTTGGCCGACGTTAATTAATATGGCCGACGTTAATTTTCCTGTTTCCTGTAGTGCCACTACACCCCAAGCTGCGACGTCCACTGGCATACGGGTGCAATCGGTTTGGATTCGACTGGATATCGTTTTTTTCATATCTTAAACTATATTTTTTGTCGAATTCGGAGTCAGATATGGATAGTGTTGGATACGAATACGGCGCGGATAATATCGGTCACGGATTCGAATTGAATACAGAGCAGAATCGATACGGTATCGAATAATTTTTGTCGGATATCGCGCAAAAATAGATACCGCATAAAGCACACATATAACACTGATTGATCAATCGTATGATTTTAAATTTGTCTTACGCGTGGGTGCTCTTCAGAGCATGTCATGAGGTGTGTCAATAAGTGTAACATTTTTCATTGCTCTTGTTGGATTTGCTAGATTGTCTTCCTTCACCCCCCCATCCCTCTCTGTATGCTCTCATCCTACATTTTCAATAGTAGAATCAAGTGTTTGCTTCTGGTCTTTCTTCAAATCTCCTTTGCTAGTATCACCCTCGACATGCTCCAAGCATGGATTTTCCACTAGAATCAACTGAACCATTCACCTTGTTCTTCTTCTCCTTCCCGCGGCCTTTCTTGCTTGTGTCCTCGTTTCTCCTCCTCGATGCCCATCGGTCTTCTCATTGCCATTTTTTGGGGCATCTGCAGCCGAATCAATCTCTGTTGCCTCTTTGCGGCATTACACAATACCGCCCCGAGAGGGGGCGTAGGGGCAGCCGCTCCGGGGCCCCCCAAGCCATGGGCCCCTAGTCCACCCCTGTACAAGTGTACGTCAGTACATATACTAGTAGTATACTATACACATGACATGACATGGTCACATGAACAAAACGAACTATTCAATACGTGATGCAGTTACCTAGAGTGCTTGCCGGCTTTACGAACTATTCAATATGTATGTACCTTACCTGGGAATTGGGAAACGAAGGGTCGAAGGCAGTCGGCACGAAGCGTCGGCGGCTCGGCGCGTCACGCGTGAGTACTCCTGAGTCCTGGGGCTCCTGGCGCGTGAGACTAAGTGCGTGACCGTGACGCCTCGCGATTTCATTGTCATCTCATTATCTGCTGCAGCCTGGCCCAAGGACGGGCGAGAGGCGAGTCGACGCGCCGACGCGAGGCGATCAGGCGATCAGCATTAGGCAACGAGACGCAGACGACGAGACGAGTGTCTGCGACTCCGCTGGCTACCGCGCCCTGCGCCCCTGCCGGTTCTGGCAGGAGTGTTGCCTGTGTTGGCAAGGACAAAGTACCACCGTTGCTAGTTGCTACAACAACAGATGAGTTGTTCTTTTGTCTACTGTAATATGTACTTTTGCTTTACTTGTTGCTTGATATGAATAATTTTTTGGATGCATCTTGAGTGTTTATTAGTAACACTTATATATATATATATATATATATATATATATATATATATATATATATATATATATATATATATATATATATATATATATATATATTATTTAGAAGCCCTCATTTTAAATCTCGTTCTGACCCTGAAATCTCGTGACGCCATCGGCTGTGACGCTCCGACTCATCCTTTGATTTCAATTGTTTTGACCTATTTTAAATCTTTTATAGATACAAATAATTATTATTTCAGCTGATTCACTAAAATTCTATTTTTCTTGTTTTCTCTTTTCTTTTCTCTTATTTTATTTTTTGATAATTTATTAGTTGCGGTTGTTTTACGTGGTATTAACGATAACTTATGCTGAATTTATTTCTCTGTGTTTAATTATTCAATTTTTTACGTGTTTCAGAAATTTTTTTCCATTTTCCTATTTTTCTTTCTTTTTCTTTTTTCTTCTTCCTTTTTCTTTTATTTCTTTTCTCTCTCTTCCCTTATTTCCTTCTCTCTCTAGACTAACATTGTGACCGATAAAATAAATTTTATGTATTTTTCGAGTCACAGACGCATAAGATCTGAATGGAAGGAAAGGCTAGTAGGCCATTCACAGTGGAGAGTTTCGTTACACGGTTTCCAATAGTGCCATATCATATTTAGATGTTTAGGTTGATAAATGAAACAACCTCTCTCAATGCACAGTTTCATTTTGCAGTTTCATAGGCATGACATAACATTTAATTGTTGTATGGTGTTGTGATCAAATATGTCATATAAATTATGTAGCCACTTGCAATTATATCTAGCACACTACAATATGGCCACGGGATCCAGAAAAGGTGTGGAGATAAAACAAATCACTCTCGGTGGGGTTTCATCCAGTTTTCAAAGCACTTGGTAACGCGTGTACACGGTGTTGACACCAAAACTTGACGGAGGTTTTCGGCCTCAACACACGGACGAACACCGGGTTCAAGTGTGTAGGCGTGCTAGCCGATTTGACCTTGCAATCGGCAAGAAGATAATGGATCTAATCGACTTATGCAAGTCGATTTCGATCAAAGCGAATCAGTAAGTCTAGTCGATCCCGGAAAGATGGATGGGGTAAATAGGCCACTTCTTCCGAAAAAGGCGATGCAACAAGATCGAAGAAAAGATGAACCAAAAGGTGTAATGCAACAAAGATCAATACCGGCGATCGCCTAACTCGATTGATCAAAGAGTATTACGATGAAAGATTACAAGCTAAATTGGCTACTCCTAATTGACAGGAAAGTAAAGGAAAAGTAGATGCGTGTTTGTGGGTTGGCTCTGGGGCGTCCTTTCTTCTCGCTTCTGGATCTTCTTATATAGCCTATAGCCGACCAGAGTTCTGATAGAATACGTTTGACAAGTAGTATCCATATCGGCCTCTCCTTTCCAAATATGATGAGTAGTATCTGGGTCGGTCTCTTCCTTCCAAACCGATTTTCCGAGATTTTCCTAAGTTACATTCTTTCCATGTTTCGTTGACCTGGTACCTGCCAATGTTGACCATATTTGCCAAATTTGGGTGCAAACATATGCCCCCATTTTGGGAGATAACTTGTTATCTTCCAAAATCTCCATTATCGGCTTGTACTTCATCGGCTATTTGGACATTAAGTAGCGATACACACTCAACTCCCTCGTGCGGTCAATTCATAGTGGATGAGTACCTCCATCTCTCGAGCCCTTAAGCGCTGAAGTTGCTTGCGTCGGGATCACCGAGGTTCTTCGTCCATAGGTTCCTTTCCTTCGCGTGAGCGAGAGACCATGTTGATCGAAAAGGGTTGACATCCTCTTTCATGGTGGCTCCTCTATGAATTGTAATCGACTATCTTCTAAAACCGATTGTATATTGTCTTCATTATTCTTAAATTCATTTTTGAAGCCATTATCATTAGAGAAACGACTTGTGAGCGATACTCGGCACGTGAGGTGACTTACATCGGTGAATTCATGCCCGCGAATCTTTCCTTTAACGGGAAATTAACCCATGGAAAGCCAAATCGGCTAATCGATTATCCGGCAAAGTTACACCAAAACACCGATTCCTAACCTTCCTGAATCTCTTAATGTACTCAATTGCCGATTCTCCAGACTTCTGTCGGACGGAACATAGGTCGGAGATTCGCAACTCTAGATTCCCATAAAGAAATATTCATGGAATCGGTTTTCCAAATCGCTCCAAAGTGAACCGAATTTGGAGGTAAGTTTGTGAACCATGTAAATGCAGTTCGACAAAGACAAAGGAAACAATCGATTTTCACTTGGCCGTCGATCTGGTTGCCGCCACATCGGCGATGAATCGTCCGACGCGTGCTCAAGGGTGGTGACAGTCATCTCCTGAAAACTTGGCAAAATCGGGGATCCTATAATTGTGTGGATAAGCCATTCGATCTATGTATTCTGTACGGCTTCCTATAGCCGATTACCTTGCCCTTGAAGTCAGCAAGCGAATTGATCTTTGAAAGACGGCGAAATTTGATCGGCCCAATTAACACTCTTGGCTAACGCAATTAGGGTTTTGCCAATTGGGAGATCAGCATCCTTCCAGTGCAAACTCGGTCGTTGATCAACCTGGACCGGTACATTGTTGAGGCGGTCGATCGTACTCCTTTTTCTTAACGGTCGGTAACTCATGTAAAGGAGCATGTGGTTTGGTGTATGTGAACACCCCAGCGGATCGGATTCTTTGGTGGAATCGATCCTTGAACGGGGAACCCTATCTAGCTCGACCGGCCGAGAGGCCGATTGAATGAAAGTGTTGGTTGGCACGGTTGATGATGGATCGGCTATTGTGCTTACTCTAGTCGGCGCGACATGTGCCGGAGGTATCTGTCGGCCAGGCTCGTGACAATGCCCCCCGAGTGCAAACTCGTGTGGTTCGTAGCGATGCCCCCCGAGTGCCAACTCGAGCTGGCATGGTGTCCTAGACTGCAACGAGTCCTGTGGTGGTTCATAGCCGATGGGTATTTGTCTCATCGGCTCTGTGAATGGGATGAACGGCTCCGAGTAGGTAACGATCCGATATGGGGCTGGACCTCGTGCTGCAATTGACTCGATGCATTGGGTATTTCCGATCGGCTTGGTACTGTGTGAGCTTTGCCCGATAGAAAAAACTGGGCACGTCGGCAAAGGATGCGGTGGCTCGTAAAGAGACCTAGCCGCCACGAGCTCTTGCGCCACCTCTTTGACGCTATTTGATATTAACGGCCTAAGCGTCGTTACCAGGGCCGATGACTGACTGAGCAAGGCACAGTTTATAGACTGGTTAATCATATCCGATAGCTCTGCTTGAGTAGGTAGGTATCGGCTTACCAGTGCCTTCTCGGTGGAGCCCGACGCCCCGTGGTCGGCGAAAGGCCGATCGTTAGCGGCGCAACCTTCCGAGTGACTCGCGTTGAGTTTTTACGATAACAACCGAGCATCATCTGTTCGAATGCGCCTTCGGTCTTCGACCTCCTTTATTCCTCCGCGTTAGATCGCCATCGGCGCGATTATCGCTGGTGTTGATGTCGGATGTCGCCAGAGATCTCCTGTCGAAGACATGCTTGATTGTTTCGTGGTCCCACCGGCGCAAAGCAAAAATGTGTTGACACCAAAACTTGACGGAGGGTTTCAGCCTCAACACACCGACGAACACCGGGTTCAAGTGTGTAGGCGTGCGGTACCGATTTGACCTTGCAATCGGCAAGAAGATAATGGATCTAATCGACTTATGCAAGTCGATTTCGATCAAAGCGAGCAGTAAGTCTAGTCGATCCGTGGAAAGATGGATGGGGTAAATAGGCCACTTCTTCCCAAAAAGGCGTCGCGCAACAAGATCGAAGAAAAGATGAACCAAAAGGGTGTAATGCAACAAAGATCAATACCGGCGATGCGCAACTCGATTGATCAAAGAGTATTACAGATGAAAGATTACAAGCTAAATTGGCTACTCTAATTGACAGAAAGTAAAGGAAAAGTAGATGCGTGTTTGTGGGTTGGCTCGGGCGCCCTTTCTTCTCGCTCGGATCTTCTTATATAGCCTATAGCCGACCGGAGTTACGATAGAATACGTTTGACAAGTAGTATCCATATCGGCCTCTCCTTTCCAAATATGATGAGTAGTATCCGGTCGGTCTCTTCCTTCCAAACCGATTTTCCGAGATTATCCTAAGTTACATTCTTTCCATGTTTCGTTGACTGTACCGCCAATGTTGACCATACTTGCCAAATTTGGGTGCAAACACCGGGTTTCATCCCCATGAAACTCAACTCTCTCTCTCCTCATAAATTTGTTGCCATGTCACCACTTTTGCTCGTGTGGCATCTCATTTAATAAGAATGAAACTCTGTGAAACTTGCACTGTGAATAGCCTTACCAAACGGAACTTGCCAGCTCAGAATCGATAGGCCTCAACGGCTCTACCCAGCACACGGCCCGAATTTCAGGAATCTTTGGTGCAAACCTGGCTTGGCACAAATCCATGAACTGGAGCCACAACCTGTAGGTCCTGTTTGTTTAAGTTTTTTTACTGATTTAAAAGTTAAAATATAAATAAATGATAACTTTTTATTTTTTTATTGATAGTTGGTTTTAGACTAATACTACTAAAGTTAAGGTAAAATTATCCATCTTTATCATGTATAAAATCCAATAAATTTTAAACTTTTTAAGCTCAAAAGTTAGCTTTAAACTATAAAACAAAAAGTCTAAATCTAACAAACAATAACCGTTGGATGTAGATTCTCTCTATTAAAATAGATTTTCAAAAAGAAAAGTTAAGAATGCTTTCAATCTTTTTTTTTTTTTTGAAACTGGAAAAGAATGGCACTCCAACCGATCGGCGTCTAGGGACAAACGAATCACGCGCAGAAGCGCACAGGTGGAAAAGTGCATGGTGGTGGTTGTTCGTATTCAGAATTTATTGAAACGTCGGTCTCTCTGCCTGCCCCTCCACCCGAGCAGTCGCCGGATTTAAATGCAGCCCTCTATAAATTAATCGGATGGTGCGTAACATTTGGTCTCACATTTCTCACGCAAAGAAGAAACAACGCAGTTACTTTTGCGTCGTGTCCCGTAGGCGTAATCCCCTAGCTAGCTGTGACGTCCACCCTTCAGGCGCTCGTCTTTCTCAGTGAAGCCCGTACGCGCGATGTTTGGGCGACCCTGGGCTGTTGGTTGGTTGATCCGAGTGGGAATCTTAAACCATCCGAAGAAAATAGTGTTTCTCAAAAATTCTGTCGTCCGAAAGATTGCTCGTCAGTTTTTCTTATGCGAACACTTGATGTAGCCTCATCGGGTTATACCAAGGGTGATTCTTTGACAGTGCAATGCACCATCACTGTGCTCAAGGAGCTACCTGACGTAGAAACAATCCCAGCTAAAGAAGTGCCTGTGCCATCCTCTAACTTGCACCAGCACCTGGCTGAACTCTTGCAGAAGGAGACAGGATCGGACGTCACATTTCTTGTGTCGGGCGAGTCTTTTGCCGCGCACAAGAACATACTCGCTGCAAGGTCCCCTGTATTCTCGGCCGAGTTCTTTGGGCACATGATGGAGAAGAGCTCTCAATGCGTGGAGGTCAAGGACATGGAGGCGGCAGCCTTCAAGGCCATGCTTCACTTCATCTACGCTGACACGGTGCCTGAACTTGATCAGAAGCTGGAGGCGGGCGTCACGACGATGGCGCAGCATTTACTTGCAGCTGCTGATAGGTACGGACTGGACAGGCTCAAGCTGATCTGCGAGCGCACGCTCTCCCGTGGCATCAATGTCGAGACGGCGGCGAACACTTTGGCTTTGGCCGAGCAGCACAACTGTTCGCATCTTAAGGCTAAGTGCGTCGACTTCATCACTAGAACTCCTGAAACTCTTGCTTCTGTCTTGGCGACGGAGGGGTATCAGCACCTGGCGGCAAGCTGCCTCTCGGTGTTGCCTGACATTCTCAAGGCTGCGAGCGTTGGGAGAAAAAATTGAAGTTGATCGATTGGTGCTAGCTAAACGGTCCAAGATTAGGTGCATCGTCTCTTTTTTGTGCTCCTACAGTCTATTATTAGTAACTTATGTCTATCTCTTTCCTATAAAAGAAATATGTCCATCCTCTATCTATGTTACGAGCAATTAGTTGATTGCATTTCCCCTTCAATTTGATTTTATGTGGCGCTATGTGATCCAAAATTTCTTACTCGTTTATATTTCTGATTGTCGATGACTCTATGTCATGCACTTGGATATAATTTGATTTTTTTTTAACGTTTGGAGATCAACTTAGCATGCCCAGGTAAGGGTCCGGATTTTGCCATGAGTGGCAAGTCTAACCGTTTGATTCATTTTGATACAAAACAAATAAGAGATGAGCTTCCATGTTTTTTTTGATAGTTGCATAAATATTAAAATATGAATAAATAGTAGATATTGATTACTTACCCCTTCACTTGTAGGGGTGTGCTTAAAAAAACCAAAACCGAAAAACCGAACCTAACTGAACTGAATTAACTGTATATTTTGATTTTTGTTCGGTTTTTATTTTTACTGCTATTCGGCTTTCGTGTTCTGATTCAGTTGTTTTGTTCGGGAAACCAAAATCACTAAAAACCGATAAGCCAAACGTGGTCACAAAAATCCCAGTCCTGATCTCTCCTCCTCGGCTCCTCAGTACGTAGTCAGTCCTCACGCAAAGAAAGACACGATCCCCATTCTTCTTCCCCTACTGCAGATCTCTCTCGTCTCTCCTTCAAATCCCTTTCCAGCTCTCCTCCAGATCCGAGTGTCCTCCGGATCCCTCCCCTTTCCAGATCTAA
This sequence comes from Guadua angustifolia, assembly GCA_036346375.1. NCBI lineage: Eukaryota > Viridiplantae > Streptophyta > Magnoliopsida > Poales > Poaceae > Guadua > Guadua angustifolia. The sequence goes on along the minus strand of JAYEVE010000394.1, from coordinate 161,267 downwards.
GTCTCCTCCTATGATCCCAGTCCGCCCGCGGCAGGCGCGGCGGCCTTCGAGGACATGGCGGCACAACACCATAGGGTGGAGCCACAGCGGACGAGCTCCTCAATCCTCGATGCGGGCTACGGCGCTCTTCTTCGCCCACCGCTCCTCCATTCTCGGCGCCGTCGTAATCCTTGTTGACGTACATGCCCCCGTCGCTGCCGAGTTCCTCATTGACGGGTCATTCCCGAGGGCCGAGGCGCTGCTGTCGCGTGATGGCTGTGAACAGCGACGAGGATAGGGAGCTCACGGTGCGGAAGATGACGCTCTTCTCGTTGGGCGTCAGTTCTAAACTATGCACTCCTGTCTATAGCAATTATATGCATTTCGATTCTTCTCGTTGGAAGAAAATAGTGTTTCTAAAAAATTCTGTCGTCCCAAAAATTGCTCGTCATCAGTTTTTCTTATGCGAACACTTGATGTAGCCTCATCGGGTTATACCAAGGGTGATTCTTTGACAGTGCAATGCACCATCACTGTGCTCAAGGAGCTACCTGACGTAGAAACAATCCCAGCTAAAGAAGTGCCTGTGCCATCCTCTAACTTGCACCAGCACCTGGCTGAACTCTTGCAGAAGGAGACAGGAGCGGACGTCACATTTCTTGTGTCGGGCGAGTCTTTTGCCGCGCACAAGAACATACTCGCTGTAAGGTCCCCTGTATTCTCGGCCGAGTTCTTTGGGCACATGATGGAGAAGAGCTCTCAATGCGTGGAGGTCAAGGACAGGGAGGCGGCAGCCTTTTCTTTTCTTTTTTTTTAGAGCAAAAGGTTACCCCTATTTTATACCTTAGAATAAAAGGCCTTCGGCAAGGGGATCCTTTATCTCCTTTATTGTTTAACATCATAGCTGATATGTTAAAAGTGCTTATAAGCAGAGCTAAATTGGATGGGCAATTTGACGGAATTATACCACACCTAGTTGATGGGGGGCTTTCAATCCTTCAATACGCAGATGACACTATACTCTTCTTGGATCATGATCCTGATAAGGCTCGTAATATGAAGCTACTTCTGTATGCGTTTGAGCAGGCATCGGGCCTTAAGATCAACTTTCATAAGAGTGAGATTTTCTGTTTTGGGAAAGCCCATGAGCATCTGGATTATTACACTCACTTGTTTGGATGCAAAGCCGGTAATTTTCCGATCAATTACCTTGGCATCCCAATACATTATAGGAAGCTAAGAAATTGTGATTGGAGGAAGGTTGAAGAACGTGTTGAAAAAAGGCTCAGTAGTTGGAAAGGGAAGAATCTCTCTATCGGAGGACGCCTAGTTTTGATTAACTCGGTGCTCAATAGTCTTCCGATGTACATGATGTCCTTCTTCTCCTTACCCAAAGGAGTCCTTAAAAAATTAGATTATTTTCGATCTAGATTTTACTGGCAAGGCGATGAGCATAGGAAAAAATATAGACTTACCAAATGGAGCATTCTATGCCATCCAAAAGAACAAGGAGGTCTTGGGATTCATGATCTAAATGTTAAAAATACTGCCCTTCTTAGCAAATGGCTTTATAAACCGCTTTCTTGAGATGGGATGTGGCAACAAATTCTCAAAACAAGTACTTGGGTTCAAAGCCTTTGGCCCAAGTGGTTTGGAAGAATGGGGACTCTCACTTTTGGTCTAGTTTAATGAAGGTGAAACGAGATTTTCTTCGCTTTGAACCTTTATTGTGAAGAATGGATCTCAAATTCGCTTTTGGGAAGACATCGGATGGGTGGATCACCTTTGTGCGATCAAGATCCTTCCCTCAGATAACATAGTCGACCTAAATTTATTTCAATTTCAGATGCTTTGAGCTCTTCTCCTCCTAGCTTTTCTTGGCGAGATCTCTCATTGGCTCTAAGTCGGCCGCTTGGAATGAATTATCGCCCGCATTGATGGAGTGTCTCTTCGCAAGAGCAAGATATCTTTTATTGGAACCTAACCTCTAATGGCCAGTTCTCCGTAAAATCCCACTATGTCTGCCTTAATACTCGTGATCATCCCCAATGAGAATAGAAAATCGTGGAAGTTAAAAGCTCATTGAAGATTAAAATCTTTTGTGGTACCTCAAGAGGAGTGGTGCTTAAAAAGATAATTTAGCTAAACGAAATTGGAAGGGTAATTTGTCTTGTGTTTTTCGCCACAAAAAGCGAAACAATCAAACATTTGTTCTTCGAAAAGCCGCTTCGCTCGATGCCTGCTTGGTGGATTCTTCATTTAGCAACCGATAAAACAACTCGATCGTGATCGAACATTTGTTTGGGAATTGGCTTTATAGTATGAATAAAAAGATGAAACCTCTGCTTCGCTTGGAGCGTCGGCTTTGTCTTTGGTCACTTTGGATTTGCGCAAACGATGTGGTTTTTAACAGAAGTCTTTGTCATCTCCTCTCAGTTATCCACTTGGCGCTTTATCGCCTCCGGTTGGTCTATTCTTCAACAGGAAGATCTGCAGGATTTGGTTGTGGTGGGATCGCAATTGTTGGTGAAGACGGCCAAATCTTTCTTCTCCCAGACTCACGGGTGGCGGTCTAGTCTTCGGATTGCGGATCACTAGAGTGTGTCTGTCTTTCATTTTACTTTTCTTTCCCTTTTCTTTATGGCTGTGTGTTCTAAACAGAAGCCGGGAGTGTGCCAAGGCTTTGTATCTTCTCGATGTACTGTTCTTGGTATTAATATATTTGCTTCCTTTATCAAAAATACCTTAGAATAAAGAGTTCAAGTTTACGATTCGAAGCGCCACGCATCCCATAACATCCAAAACATATCAAAACTTACTAAACAATAACTGGCACCAGAGCTTTTAAATCTCCAGCCGTAACCCAACCTCCCCAGAAAACAGAACCAAAACTTACTAACAAAACATCAACCGCTAGAGCTTTTGCTTCCAGAACCAAAAAGCTTCACAGCCATCGACCAAAAACTGAATACTCTCTGCTCCTCCCAGATCAATCATTGAGCACCAAATTTACAAGCAACCAAACCGCCCTCAGATGCAGGTGGAATCACCGGTCTGGACTTCTTGCGTGCACGTGCTGACTCCAACCAATCCTCAGCATCATTCCAGCTTTTTCCTCCAGACTTCTTGCCACTTCTTCCACTTGCATTCCTTGATCTTCCTTTAGCAGGATCAGCCAGCTTCTCAGCCTCTTTGCTATCTTCCTCAATACCACCCGGGTATCCTTCCATCCTTCTCCCTGAAAACATATAGAATTTCGTAATTTCCAAATGGACCAAAGAACAGCAGATGTACACACATTCACCCCATTATGCTTCTTCTTACTAATCCACCAACACGCCACATTTTCAAAAGAATTACCAAGATTCATATTTAGCACCTCAGCCATCTCACTCCAGACAACCCTACTAACACAACAATTGAAGAATAAATGCGATATGGACTCAGGCTCTGAACAAAACAAGCAAGCAGTATCATCTACAGTTTGTCTCTTGTTTAGGTTATCCCTAGTCATTAGTCTATTATGAGCCAATAACCAGAGAAAAACATGAACTCTCGGAGGGACATTGATTTTCCACACCGCAGGGATAAACATAGGTTTCACCCCTCTAAAACTGATAACCGCATAAAGAGACTGCACTGAATATACCCCTTTAGAGTTAAATTGCCAAATTATAGAATCGCAATCATCATTAAAGACAATTGACTCCGCAATACTTACTAGATCCTGCCACATATTAAACAACCTTTGAGAAACATCTCTTCTAAAAGAGAGCCTCAAATTTTCACTATCCCAAGCATCCCTGACACTAATATTCTTATCCATAGAGATCACATACAGCGGCCAAAACTGAATAGCTAAGCTAGAATTACCAAACCATTGATCTTCCCAAAACCTAACACTTTTCCCGTTACCAATCTTCCACATATAACCCATTTTAGCAGCATTAGCCGCCCAAAGCACACCTTTCCAAAAGGGGGAGGCTTTAACAGCAGGGCAACAAAAAAGGTTAGGATTAGAATTTTGATACTTTTTATCAACAATCTGACGCCAAAGGCTCTCTTGCCTCAAGTAGTACCTGGAAACCCAAGAAGCCAACAAACATAAGTTCAAATGTCTTAAGTCTGGAACCCCCAAACCTCCAAAATCCTTTCACTACGTCAGGATAGGCCTATAGTAACACGCATATGTGCTACTGTAGCTCAAAAAAAGTGTTACTGAGTCCTATTGCAACATATTTGTTTAGTGTTACTATAGCCTATGTTGCTATAGAAGGGTCTATTGTAACATGTAACAAGTGTTCTTGTATATAAAAAAGATGTTGCAACCATGCTACAAAGAACATGCATCAAATGTGTTGCTATAGACTACAAGAATACCTTTTTTAGCAAGAGCAACATAGTAGCTCGTGTTGCCATAGACCCTAGTAACACCATATTTTTGCTAAAGCAACATAGTAGCATGTGTTTCCATAGACCCTAGTAACACATTTTTAGATACAATAATTGAACTTAGTAACACACTTTTTGAACGGCAACAACACAATGTTGAGCTCCTAAAATAAATTTAAATATCTTTATTATTTTCTTATTTTTTGTGATGTACAAATTAAAATTGATTAATAGAATATCTTTTGATAAGCATATATATATATATATATTAACACACTGTACATTAATACAAAACACAAATGACCATAAATGCAACAATCATATATAACATATTGCATTGCATCAAACAAATAAAATATCAAGTACATCACACCATTCGATAGAATACATAATGATTTGATTTCTAGATGAGACAAGTCTTTAGTCTAAGATTCTGAAATACATCGGTCTAAATAAAAAGAATCTAAAATATATCTAATGTTGTCTAATCTTCATGAAATTCTTTGCTTCTAGATCCCTTCATGTAGTAAGCAACCAAATGTTTGATTTTCAGCCATTGATTTTTTCAACCTGCACAAAAGAAAGCGTTAACATTTATGATTGCAATTACAAAATTTGATATATGCACTTCATTACAATTGAAGCAAGAAACAAATAACATACACAAAAGGAAGGCCAAGCAATTGGTTTTGCTTCCACATGGGCATCGCCAATTGTCTTGCAGCGCTTGATTGGCCTTACTAACTCCTCTTTTTCCGCAACAGGATAATTGATAACCACTTTCATAAATTGGTTACCTATCTCAACATCATCAACTATTGCATGTGGATCACTACTCAAAAGAGTAGCATATGCCACACATTCTTTATTTGGATATGTCGCAGTCTTGAGAATTACCACGGTACCGGCCTATATTAGCATTAATATAGTGAAATGAGTAAATTAAAAACATGAATTAGTTGTATCAATTAGAATCTAATAATTTTTTGTGATGTTTTTGTACCTTCATTAGAGATGGTTGCATCTGCTTTGAAGACTTGTGTTGTGGAGTCTTCTTTTGAGTGCCTTTTTGTTGTGTACTTGCTTGTAGTCTCTTGTAAATTTTGCCTTCTTATTCATCTATGAAGAGATAAGATACAATTTGTAACAAACTAGCAATTTTGTGCCTAAAATTCACATTATGCTTTCTCTATAAACAAATATATGGGATAGATAATCTTACCTATGCTAACATCATTTTTCTACCTTCAATAGAATTTGTTCTTTGCATATGAAACTAAAAATGAGAAAACGATTAGTAAGGCAATACACAACAAATTAGAACAAATGTTTGTCAAAATTGAAGACATTCATTTTGGTGTGATCATCGGAATATATCATCTTCAAAGCTCAATTAGTTATGGATTACAAGCTAGCAATGCATTGATCTCAAAGACAACCAAGCAATAAGTGGAGATGTCTAGTAGTATTCTAGTAAATGTGATCAATAAAATCCTAGGTACACAAGTGCTGCTAAATAGCTCAACAGAATGAATACACAACACTAGCATCATTGTAAAAACAAATATTAATGAATGAGTATAAAGTAGAATCAGTAGCGAACATTCCTAAAATCACATCACACATCCTGATCAGCAGTGCTACCCACCTAAGGAAACTGTACATAAGCATGTCTTCACAGATGGACTCAAAGATTCAGCAAATACATATGTGGGTGAGATTAATCCCATGATATTGGCTATGCCAATGCACATAAAACACTCCCATGTATGTCACTACTAATCACAACATAGGTAAATTTAAAACACTGAAGCAAGCAAGTTTAATCATCATGGAAAAACACTTCAGTATTACATCACCCACAAAACTATACATGTATCATTCCAGAACCATAAAGGGGTTTTGCATGCATGTGTAGTAGATGTAGAAACTCATGGATAGTGGGCACCACATCTAGTCCAGGAGAAGGGGATTGATAGATCAGTCACATGGATTTAACACTAGCTAATTAGCGGATTTCTTAACGCATAAGAATTACCTCTTCTTGTGGCAAATCAGGAGCAATGCATGGTGGTGATGATGATCCTTCTTGGCATGGCAACTATTCCATCGTACAACCATATAAATTAACTATTTGTAGTGTCTTTATAAAATGAGTAATAGCAATGTCCTTACCTTTTTACTAGAAAATAATAGATGATTATCCTCATGTATGATCTGTTGGCTCATGTATCTTTCTTTATTCTATAGTCCAATGGAAAAACAATAATTATTATGTATGAGTATGAATGTAGAAAGCAAAAATGTAATAATTTGGCAATTACCATTAATGTATCTCTTTGCCCACTCAATGAGTCTTCTAGATCTGGTGCACCGCACTGAACTCTCTGCATATTTAGATAATGCTCAAGTGAAATTGAAGAGAGCCAAGATTGGATTAAAATTTTGACAAATACCTTTCTTTTAGAATGCACCGCTTGTTGTTGAACATTGTCAAGATTAGTTGTTTGGGAATTCAACTGCAAAAAGTATATCAAGTATGAGTGAAATTTCTGTATGAAAGTAAAAAAAATCATAATTATCACTACTAGTGAAAAATAAAATCATAATTACCACTACTGGTTCCTTGTTCCCAAGGCTTGCCTGCTTGTTTAGCAATTCTTGAATAAGTAGACCTTGTTTCTTCACTTGTTCTCTCAACTCTTCTACTTCTTCCACAACATGCATCCCTTCCTCGGATGATGAGCCTTCTATTGTAGTAATATGTATATTCTTAAGTTGATGTGGTGTATGGCCATAGACTTTTTTAGGCACAGAAGCAATCCCATGCCATGCACTTGCCCAGTGTTTTTCTTTTGCCCAAAACTTGATGCAATGCATCACCTTTCCATGCAACTCTTCCTTGGTCATTTTGTGCCAACATTGGTTGTTCATCAATGAGGTTTTCCAATGCAGCCTAGAAATGAATAATGCATGGGTACTCTATATGGTATAGGAAATAATAACTTGATATCTGGGAAAGAATTGTGTATATAGCATATACCACTTGCTCATGTTTATCTTTGCCCTTTTTCTTTTATGAGTTGCTAAGTAAACAGCTGCTCTATGCGGTCCGCTTTTTTCAGGATCATCTTGTCTCTAAAAACAACAGAGAGTACAACAACATAAAGATAAACATGAATAAGAATATTTAGCGTATACAAAACAAAATGACTCACTAAGTCCTCAAATTTAATGGGCATAACTCTTTGTCCCTCTGAATGGGGATTCTTCAACATAGCACGACTTTGTTTGTTCTTCTCACTAAGGGCCTATTATTAAAGCAATGTACTACTAATTAATTAAATCACACCATGAATGTATTATTTAACATTGGCATGACTATACAAATTTAAATGAAGCAATAGTATAAATATTGTTTGTGCTTTTATTACCCTTCCTTTTTTGACTTCCAATAATTGACAAGTGCAACCCATTGATCTTCATCAACATCATCTCGGCACAACCTATACAAAAGGATCTTTTCTTCTTTGGATTAAAAAGTTTTTCTTCAATGTTGCCTTGTATCGCCTCCAATCTCTTGCAGCTTGTCTTCAATATCCATTTGTCACATGTCCGAGGGTACAGGAACTTTGTCTAAAATAAGAAATAAAGGAAAGTAAAAATCTATGTTGCCATTGTACATAAAGTAGAAGCAAGCATAATCAGAGTAGAGTATTTATAATATCTTATCATATTCTACAAACCTCTACACATTGAAGTATTGTTAAGTCTCCACCATTATCTTTGAGCTTTCTCCAGTCCTCTATGTCTAATGGACAATAACCTCCATTTCTTGCTAGTGTCCCTAGAAATTGACTTAACACTCCACCTTCTATCCCAATGGGTTGACCAAGTTTGTTGCATTTTACCACTATCGCTTCCCAAATGGAAGGTTCCAAACATATGGTAAAGCAGTCCCCCACGCTTCTTCACTTCAACATCATCACCGTAAAATTAGTTAGAGAATTACTCATTAACTCTAAGATCACCATATATTCATTCAATTCTTATAGCTAGTCATAGTTTTATCTAATTATAGTTGTACTGTCATATTCGAAGGTCATCATCTTGTCGCTCAACTTGGATCCCATCATCTTCCAATGCTTGTGATTCAAGCACGGGCTCGATTAATTGTGGTACGAATGCTCATCGCCATCGTGCTCTCCATCAAGATATTGAGCACCACATTGGATTATATTCAATCGCTTTTTTCTACCCATTCTCCTGCAAACTGAAACAAATTTTTGCAAAGAATATTAATATAAATTGAGGGTAAACATAAGCCACACACACACGTCTATTAGTGCGAATATGAGTGCATTAAGTAACCAGTCTCTTTGATAATAGCCTGGAGCCTTGAAACAAAAAAGGGAGAATTTAGCCCACCTGGACCCAGCAAATCAGCTCATGCGTGTTTCTTCGCAATGATGCTAGAGACAAAAATTACGTAATGAACAAACTAAATGATTAAGGTACTAATCAGCGTGTGTTTCATGATATCTCCATCAAAACTTTTCGTCTTATTTTATTTATTTCTGAAGAATAGTCTTCCTTTGCTTTCATGCCTTAATTAAACATCGAACTACAATTCGAGAAATGGACCTAACTGAGACTGACTACAGATTTTGTTTCTATTTTCCTGGAGGCCTTCAGGGTTCGGACCAACAGCTATGTGACAGTACTAAAAGATGAATGATCAGCAATAAATTATTTGTGATAAGGAACAATTCTTAGAACTTTGAAGGTGGTGTTGGGATCAGACCTTGAGTGCCCACATTGCCATCCATGGAGAGATGGGTGGCCTCTGCAAGCAGCAAGCAAAGTACTTCAGCCTGTATACAAAAATAATTACAATTAAGATATGCTGAGATATATTCCATTGAAAAGCATTTCACAGAAGTTATTTAATCACAAAGTTTGTAGAGCTGAATACAGTGTCGGTTCTGATTATAGGAGAAGAGGAATCAAAAGAAAAGAAAAGAAAACAGTGTAACCGAAAGGATAGGCCACCCCCTAGTCTCCCAACTTTTGAAAGCCCAAAAGCAGGCAATTGTTCATGTATCTTGGTTTCCACAAGAATCTATTGGTACCTAAACAAGGAAAGAAATCCGAATACCTTGCACCAAAGGATGAAACAATTCGATGCGAATAATATAACTGGGAAACAAAACTTTACATGTTTCTAATGTAGACAGGTCTTGCTGTTGAATTTGTAAGACATAAAGTTTCTGTTTTCCTGTAGCAGTCAAAAACTCCAAATTCAGTTCCCACTAGTTTATTTCTCTTGACTGTGATGACTAACACCAATAGGACCATAATTACCCTGTAAAGTAAAGTAGTTTAGGCAACTTGCAAACAATTTGTTTATGTAAAGTTCAGTCACTATTCGAGCTATCACATAGTTTACTAATTTTTTATTCGCCATCCATAATGATTGTCATGACAAGTCCAGAGGCTGCATTTTTTCAGCATGACAGTGATATTTGAGAGCAGAAGGAAACAGTTACTCAGTTAGAGCAGTTGAACAAAAAGAGGAACACCTAGGAATCAACGCTTCAAAGGTAAGGCTCACTTGCCAGCCAACATTGCAGGTTTACTCTATAAAATGACATTTCAGACACCAATCCTTAGAGGTAAACTTAGTATATTTTCTAAAAGAAATTTAACAAAAATAAGGATCCGTGATCTAGTCATCAAATTAAAATTGTTCATATGCATATGACACCTGACAAAGAACTGCACTCAACACCTGATGACCCATCTACTCTGTATTAGATAAATTATTGTATATTCCTTAATACATGACAAATCAAGGTCAAATTTGAAAGCAAACCTACTAGAAAAGTGACATAGGATCACAAGGCTAAAACCAAAGCTCAACAACAAAGATTGGGTCCATTGGAAAAAGATAGCAACAAAGGCACGCTGCCAAATTCAGAGTTCAGACTCATGCCCTAATTGATGGCGTAGTATTGGTAGTTGGTCCTGCAGAAATTATGGAATTTGATAATGTTCGATCGGCTTGAATTCATGTGCGCGATATTAAAAGCAGTTGCTCCAGGTAGGTCGCCTGTCAATCTCCTAAACCCAAAAAAAATCCCCATTTCCATGTGTACTCTCCAAGAACCCTAGATCCCCAAATCCTCAAAATAATCGATAAGATCTGAGTGAGAAGGGAATTAAACCGTACATACTTATCCCACGGGCGGCAGCAGGCGTTGAGTCCGGCGATCGACGGTGTGCGGCGGCGAGACACCTCGACTCTGTAGTGGAATGCGGCAGGAGGCGTCGACTCCGGCGATCGACGGTGTGCGGCGGCGAGACACCTCGAGTATGCGGCAAAACTTACAGGAGATGCATGCGTAGGAGCTGCCTAGTTGTGGTGTTGAAGATTCTTGCCATGCCGTGAAAGGAGATGCGTGCGTAATATTGTGGAGGACGATGACAATGGCCGGTTTGGTTGTGGGGACGTGGTCTCCAGGATTACACAGGAGAGACAACTCGAAAATACTTGGAGGGTGATTTGTGCGGGAAATACGATGCTAGAAAATATTTTGGAGGGTGATTTGTGCGGGAAATAATGAGTGAATTTATGTTCGTGCAGCGCTAGTTGCACTGTTCTATCTGGCATATTCTATTTCACTTTCAATCGTACGGCACTATCTAGCAATCCAAGCTAGCATTTACAATCAAATTGAGCTAAAAATTTTACGGAGAACTCTCATTTGCACTGCTAAGATGCCACAGAATTTCGCCGCTGGAATTCAGTCTGTGGCGTATAGGAAAAATAATGGAAGTGAGCATATTCTATTTCGCTTTCAACGCGGCGGCATTATCTGGCAATTCAAGCTAGCATTTGCTAACAAATTGAGCTAAAAATTTCACGGAGAACTCTCATTTGCACTGCTAACATGCCACAGAATTTCGCCGCTGGAATTCAATCTGTGGTGTATAGGAAAAATAATGGAAGTCAGCATATTCTATTTCGTTTCAACGTGCGGCACTATCTGGTAATTCAAGCTAGCATTTGCTATCGAATTGAGCTAAAAATTTCACGGAGAACTCTCATTTGTACTGCTAACATACCACAGAATTTCACCGCTGGAATTCAGTCTGTGGTGCATAGGAAAAATAATGGAAGTCAGCATATTCTATTTCGCTTTGATCGTGCGGCACTATCTGGCAATTCAAGCTAGCATTTGCTAACAAATTGAGCTAAAAATTTACTATCGAAATAAGCTAAAAATTTCACAGAGAACTTCTAGTTACACTGTTAACGTGCCACATAAATTCGTTGCTCGAATTCATTATGTGGCACATTGGAAAAATAATGAAAGTCAGCATATACTGATTCGTTTTCAACGTGCGGCACTATCTGGCAATTCAAGCTAGCATTTGCTATCTAATTTAACTAAAAATTTCACAGAGGACTCTCATTTGTACTACTAACATGCCACATAATTTCGCCACCGGAATTCAGTTTGTGGCGATAGGATAAATAGAGGAAGTTAGCACAATCTCTTTTGCTTTCGCTAAATGCGGCATTATCTGGATATTCTAGCTTGTATTTGCCGTCGAATTAAGCTAACAATTTCACAAAGAACTTTCATTTGCATTGGTAACATGCAACAGAATTTCGCCACATGAATTCAGTCCGTGACGCATAGAAAAAATAATGGAAGTCAGCATATTCTCTTTCGCTTTCATCGTGCGGCACTATCTTGCACATGGACCTTAGTTCTTTCTATAAAGGGTTATTTAGTCTTTGGTAAAGGCCCAAAGCCTATAAATACCCATGTAACCTCATTTGGAACTTAATTAAACTCTCTTAAGCAATTAAAAATCACATTAACCGACTAAATATTCATGATCGAGACTAACTGTATTCGAAACATTCTGTATTTGCTCCGTATTCGTGACCGAGAAAGTCCCTATTTGTATTCGAATCCGCAATGTTCAAGAAGGCGCTAGGCGCTAGGCGCTAGTCGGGCGGTCAGATAGGGCCTAGCGCCTAAACAGATTAATCGGGGATATTATAGTAGATATGTAGGATGTAAAGAACCAAATAACTAAGCAGTTAAGCACACAATTAGATAAATAACATGATTGCTTGGGATATAGAGAGGCGGCGAGGCGCGGAGAGGCAAGGACAGGTTACTTATGCGCCGACCAACAAGCGGCGCCAAAGCGACGCATTTAATCAAGGCGGCTAGGGTTCTGCCCTCTCACCCCGAGTCCATCATGAAGTCGGCCGCCTAGCACACCCCTAATCGCTGCCTCGACCGCCGTATACCGCCGCGCCTAATCCCGCCCGGTCGCCTGAGACCCGCCTACGACTGCCTAGGCGGGTTTACCGCCTAACAGCCCATCGAGGACTACTAAATCGCAGCGGCCAATGACCACGTAGCGCCTAGACGCCGCTTAGGCCCAATTTCTTGAACATTGCGAATTCGACACTGTCCATATCTAACTCCACGCATAAGAGAGTTAATAATTTACGTAACCACAGTCTGTTTTTATATAAAAAAAAGGTTCTATCGAGTAGTTTTTTTTCAAAATATGCTACATTAATAAGAGAGTAAATAATTTGCCTAACCACGGATCGAATTTATGAAAAATCGAATCTATCCGTAATTTTATTTGGATTCAAATATATCCGTAATTTTATTAAGATATATATGGTTAATATCCATCCGTATCCGCTCCGTATGCACCCCTACTCGTACATGTACAACTGTACCATCCCATCAAGAGATAGTTCGGTGCATTAGATTTCAGTACACATGCAAATAAAAATGTACTAAATTTTAGGTGCGTTAGATTTCAGTACACATGCAAATAAAAATGTACTAAAATAAAAATGTACCGTCCAAAATAGTTACCGCCTTAGTAAAACTTTTCCCTCCAATTATAACTACATTTTTGGTTACAGGTCCATATATCTTCGGCCGGCCTCTGTCCATCTATCTGTGCACATATGCAAATTGCTTGTACCCTAGGTTTCCTTCCTCCCCCAACTCCCGCCACCACCCTCAACCTGCAGTGCCACGATCTCCTGGCATATTCCTCACGACGCACCGTGCTTCCTCTCCAGATCGTTCTGTGCCTCAATTTGCAGGTTGGTCTTCTCCCCTGAGACGATACTCTTCAAGGTGGCCGCATCTTCTGGGTACTTCTTGTCATACTCGGCAAACTTAGCATTCCAATCAGCCTCAAGCGCAGCACCTTGGGGAACATGGCGGCTCCAGTGGCTGCAATAGTCCATGCAAATAAATAAAAAGGTAAGTGTTATGCAATTTCATCACCTCATACAGAGGACCAATACAAATGATAAACAAACCTCTTAACATCCTCGGGCACAAAGAATGGCTCATAAGGCCATGAAAGGTTCTGCCTGGTTGCTTCGACCTCTTTGGAGCCTAATGCACTTCCGTGCACACTGTATGAGTTGGCCTTGTTGGGAGACCCAAAACCGATTGTAGTAGTCACCTAAAAGTAGTACAGATTAGTGAATACGTTAAACTCTACAACAACAACAAAAATGCCCGAAAACAAAAAGAAACTAACCTTGATTAATGTGGGCTTGTCACCACCGCCTTTGCTTCCTTAATGGTGCACGGATCTCATCATACCCAGAGTTGCCATTCTTAACCCAGATTGTGTGCCACCCAAGAGCCTCAAAGCGGGCGCCACATCCTCTGTGAATGCAATCTCTCTGTCTCCATCAATGGAGATGTGGTTGTCATCATAGAAAGCAATCAGCTTGCCAAGACCCCAATGCCCCGCCAATGAGCAAGCTTCATTGGAGATACCTCCATTTGGCACCCATCTCCCAAAATACAATACCTGTACAGAATTCACATATCATGTTACCAAAGTTGCATTGCCTGAGCTAAAGTGAAACACAGAGCATTCACAACAAAATTATTACGTAGTGGTCGACGATCTCACCGTCAGGCTTGTTGAAACGGGCAGCCAGGTGCTTCTCAGCAAGGGCCAATCCAACTGCATTCGCGATACCACGACCAAGTGGTCCTGCAGAACAACCAAACAAGAAGCCGTAACTTTAATTTATGTACTACTATTATAGCATGGCAGGTTACAATTAGTAAGCTCATTTGAGATGAACATACCAGTGGTAACTTCAACTCCGGGTGTCTCAAAGTTTTCAGGGTGACCAGGAGTCTTGCTTCCCCATTGTCTGAATTGCTTCAAGTCCTCTTCCTGCAGCAGCATACCGGTCATAGTCACAAGTTCAATGGCATAAGAGCTGATATAAATTAGCCATATTAAACACCTAGCAGCTTACTCTTAACACCTAGCAGCTTACTCAATTTTGCTAAACATCCACTTTGTTCAATTTTGCATTTGCCAACTTTAACATCACTTTCAAACCATTTGCAGATAATCGATGGATTTGAAAGCTATTAAACAAATACTGCTTTCTCCTAAACGAAGGGATGACCACGAGGATGGGATAAAGGGGTTTCTTGAATTTGCATACAAGGGAAAAAGTCCTAAAGCCAAGATCAGATGCCCATGTCGCAAATGTGTCAATAAGTGGTTATTGCCACGGGATGAAGTATATGATCATTTAGTGTGTGATGGAATGCTACTTGGATATACTATTTGGGGCTGTCATGGTGAAACCATGCATATATCTCCACAAACAAAGAGTCACAGTCACAATCTCGGATAATAAACACTAATATGCGCCAGCTAGTACAGGATGCTATTGGCAACCTAGACAATGGACCTCCAATGAATGAACCCGATGTGCAAAATTCTTCCAAGGTTGGACCAGATTCTGAAACCCAAGCTTTCTATGATTTAGTTAGGGATGCTGATGAACCTTTATGGGCAGGGTGTGAGCTATCCAAACTTTCATTTCTTGTACTTTTGTTTCACATCAAATCCATTAACAAGTGGAGTAATAAATCTTTAAATGATTTGCTAGCAATTTTGCAACAAGCAATTCCAAATGGTAAGAACATACCAAGTACATTTGCAGAGGCTAGGAAGATAATTGGAAAGCTTGGGCTTAATTATGAGAAAATTCATGTTTGTCCAAATAATTGTCACTTTATCGGAAAGACAAGGCACATGATGACTTCGCTCAAAATGTGGAACTTCAAGGTGGAAAAACAAACAAGATAAAACAACTTTAACCAAGAAGGAAAGAAAGAAGGCAACACCAATGAAGGTGTTACGGTATTTTCCAATTAAACCAAGGCTTAAGAGGTTCTTTATGCACAAAGAATTAGCTACAACATCAAGATGGCATGATGAGGGACGTACAAAGGATGGGGCATTGCGTCATCCAGCTGATTCAGAGGCATGGAAGGCCATTGATTCAAGGTATCCAGACTTTGCATCAGATTCTCGAAACATTAGATTCGGACTTGCTAGTGATGGGTTCAATCCATTTGGAATGATGAGTTCAACTTATAGTTGTTGGCCTGTCGTCTTAGTTCCCTACAATCTTCCTCCGTGGTTATGCATGAAAACTTCTTCTCTCGTGCTAACTCTAATAATTCCTGGTCCATCTTACCCGGGAAAGTATTTCCATGTATTTATGGAGCCTGTTTATGAAGAACTAATTGAGTTATTTGAGGTTGGAACACCTACATATGATGCATCTCGAGATGAGATGTTTCAACTTCGTCTTTGTTGTATTGTCTCATCGTGAGTGACTACCCTGGGATTGGGATCTTTGCAGGATATAGCGTAAATGGTGAGTATGCTTGTGTGAAATGTCAGGAAGAAACATGCTCTAAACGGTTGACACATGGGCACAAGTATTGTTTCATGGGACATCGTCGATTTCTACCTCCAAATCATGAGTTTCGATATGATGATAATTCTTTTGATGGAACTGAAGAACATAGATCAGAGCCTATTGCTTATTCTGAGAATTCAATTCTACAAAAGATAAAAGCAATTGATAATTTTGAAAAGTCAAAAACCTGGAAGTGTGTTAGTGGCCTCTTTTCTTTGCCTTATTGGGACTTCAATTTACTCCGTCACAATCTTGATGTTATGCATATTGAGAAGAATGTTTGTGATAATATATATGGGACACTATTAGGATTAGAGGGCAAGTCAAAGGACAATTTACAAGCACGACAAGACCTACAAGAAATGAATATCAGATCAGAGTTGCATCCGCAGAAAAGAGCAAATAATAAGTATTACTTGCCTCCTGCTTCCTATACCATGTCTAAAAGAGAGAAGCAACAATTCTGTAAAGTTCTTCATGATATCAAGGTTCCAGATGGCTATTCTGGAAACATTTCGAGATGTGTAAATGTTGCTCAAGGGAGAATTTCAGGCCTTAAAAGTCATGACTGCCATATTCTAATGCAACAACTTTTGCCTGTTGCTTTGCGAGGTGTACTTCCAGATAATGTTACATCTGTCTTATTTGATCTATGTGGATATTTTAGAGAATTGAGTGCAAAAGTCCTCACGAGATGAGCTTGAGAAGTTGGAGCAAATAATTAGAATCACATTATGTCATATGGAGATGATATTTCCACCGGATTTTTACCGTTATGGTGCATTTGGTTATTCATTTAGCAACCGAGGCAAAAATAGGTGGTCCTGTGTCTTACCACCAATGTACTTTGTGGAAAGGTATGTTTATCTTAAAAAGATAGAGTTGCATTTTCCCATCTATTGCACTTGTAGACTGCTTAACAATTTTTTCCTTTTGATTTTTTTAGGTACTGTGTGTGTTGAAGTCATATGTGCGTAATAAAGCTCATCCTGAGGGATCTATCGCTGAAGCATACTTGGCAGATGAGTGCATGACATTTTGTTCAAGATATCTTGAAGGTTTTGAGACCAAGCATAATCGGCCTTCAAGGAATGACGATGATAACGATGAGTCAGCTTGGATATCCCGATGTTGAACAAGTATGCACTCTTTTCCTCATATTGGAAAACCACTTGGCAAGCCCAGTAATTATGTTATAAGGGGTTTGGCTAAAGTACAAGCACATAGATATGTGCTGTTTAATTGTTCAGATGTTAATGCGTACCTAAGGTAATATCTCAAGCTCAAAGACAATTTTAGTTATCCTTTTATTGACATGACAATTTATTATAAATTACTTTGCAGAGTGCATGCTGATGAGATCACTAGAACATATCCCCGACGCCATGTCAACCCAAAAATCATTGAGCGTAAGCAAAACGAGAAGTTCCATGAATGGTTTAGAGCTCATGTAAGTTCCATATTTTGCATCCTTCACATGTACTACTCAAGTCACCAACTAAATTAATTCTAACTATACAGATAATGCATTTGGAGAGGGAAAATGGCATCCAAAGTGTTAAAGAAGATATTAGATGGCTAGCTCGTGGACCGCTTGAAGCAAAGAAAAGATATCGTGCTTTCAACACCCGAGGCTTTCGCTTTTAGGCCTAAACGCTTGGATAGAGTGACACAAAACAAAGGAGTAGTGCTAACAGAAAAACATCTAGTTATGCTAGAGCAACTGATGCAAGTCCGGTTTTAGGTGATGTGACTTACTATGGGAGAGTGATCGATATTATTGAGCTGAACTACTCGGAAAATTTTCAGTTTGTCTTTTTAAATGTGAATGGATTGATGTTATTTCGAAAAGGAATTAAAACAGCACAAATATGGCTACACACTTGTCAACTTCTCTCATTTGATACACTCAGATCAAAATTGAGCATGAGCCATTTATTTTTCCTAACCAAGTCGACCAAGTGTTTTATGTGGAAGATCCAACTAACCTGTGGTGGTCTATTGTAATGAAGATGAAACCTAGGGATATATATGACACGGGCGATGAGGAATGGACAAACGACATAGAAACTGAGCCATTCCATGTTTCACACCTTGGGGAGATGTTCACCAATGCAAAGAATAATAAACACTGGGTCAGAACAGATGTTGAGGGAACAACAGTGGATGCTGATAATAATGCCTTCAACAATGAAGCTTAGTGGAGGGAAATATTTCCATGACTAATTTGGTTACTTCAAGGTATGTGCATTTTTCACTGCAAAAATACAAGAAAATTTCATTTATCCATGACTTAGGTGGCCGCCTAGGCCCCTAGGTAGTCCGCCGAGCTCACAATGCCCAGCCGGACCGCCGTGACAACTATGGGCTGCACTGTACTCAAATCCAGATAAATTCTGTGCATTCAAAGAGAAAGATGGTGCACGTGCTCAGAAGCTATGAGACAATTTCAACAATATTCTTTCCAAGATGGTTGGTGCAGACCACACACTACCCAAGCTAATCGTTATGAGAAAAAGCGAGTTTGCTTTAGAAAGGCACTAGCGATATCAAGTCAAGGAAAAAATGAGCCCATGTAAGTACTCAATTCATTTAATTGCTTCATGTCTTTTGCATATTCAATTTCATTTCAGTTTTGCTTTTGCATATTCAATTTCATTGCTTTGTCCATCTCGTATTATTGTAGTTGATTGGTGGAATGCATATGGCAGCGACACAACGAAGCTCCTTCAGTTTGCAAAGCGTCTTCTTAGTCTTTGTGCTTTGGCCTCCAGGTGCGAGCGCAATTGGAGCACCTTTGAATTTGTAAGTACTAAGTAATGTATAATTTTCATTTGCACTTCAACTGGCTTGTTTAATGTTCAATTGAATCTTGACTTTTATATGCATACAAAGAGAAGGAACCGGCTAGAGTACAAGAGATTGAATGATTTGGTTTATATCAAATATACCCAAAAGATTGTTGAAAGATTTCAAAAGATGTGTGTGGATGGAAGCAACTTTAACCATTGATCTTTGATGAGTAGGAACACTGATTGGATTGATGCGGTGTTGAAGATGTCCATGAGACAGGGCCGGAAAATATGGACTAGGCTCTTATTGATGAGGCTATAGATGCATCAAGTGTGCTTCATGGTCACAATATACCTAGGAAAGCCCATGCCAATGCTACTGGGACTGGGAGCAATGTATTGGCTTATCATTGACGATGATGTGATAGCACAAGTCCAAGCTCAAGGCCGGTTGAAAAGAAAGGAGACGAGACTGACAAAGATTTGTGATGGATGATAATGACTAAAGATGACTACAGTGAATCTCCTCCTAGCCCTGCTCTTGACACCAATGAATAAAGTGGTGTTGCAGGCTGCAAGAGAGATGACTCCGATTATGATTGTTAATGTTAATATCCTTTGCAATTCCATGCTTTTGCTACTGATGAATCTTGGGCCTTCAGGGTACATATCAAGTTCAGAGACAAACATTTATTATTTGACAAATAACAGATAGGTAATGCAGAAAATTTGTTGATAATTGTTCTTGCCCTCTAGCTGGGAATATTGTTGAGGCAGTCGCATAGATAAACCAATGGAAGCAAGACAAAAGAAACCAGAAAATGAACTGACAAACTGCTAGTCTGCTACTGCTAGCATTTCCTATTAAGACAACAATAGATATCTTCCTAGAAGAGATTTGTTGAGCAAAATCTGAAAGCACAAAAAGAAGACACAATTTATGACTGAAAAAGATACGATGCCCAAGAAAATAAAGAGAACTAGTGCCATAGTAGACCTAAAGCATACAGAACTGTGTAGTGCACGTTTGATTTGTTAAAATTGGACCTGTTGCAAATTTGTAATGTCTTGGTTAAAAAAAACCAGGATGGTGCACTGCCTTACAAAGTTAAAATATCTTGATACTGGAATTAGTTATTATATTTTAGGGTCCACCTTAAGTACTCCTAAGAAGAATTAAGAGATGTGCAATTGTTGGGAAAAATGGAAATTTTGCCAAAGAAAGATTTCGATCAAATAAATCAAATAATTTGTTCCTGAAAGTTTTGTTGAGTTGCAGACACCAACTCACTTAAAAGCATTAGGTGTTAAGTTAAGGGGGATTCAATTTGCCAAGCTAATTAAAAGAATTAACGAAACAATTCAATGAACAAGATCATCAAAAGGATCAAATCTGAGAATACCTCGCAAAACTCCGAAGTCATGTTGGCGCTGGGAGGGGAGCGGATCCACCGCTAGGGACCACCGCCGAGGGGAGGGGGAGCGGAGTCGCTGCTGTTGAGGCCACCGAGGAGGGGGGTGTCGCCGCTGGGGGCGCCGGTCGGTGGGAGGGGGAGTGTTGACCCAGCCGGGGAAGATGTGTCAGGCCCCTGATGAAATCCGAGAAGAAATCGGACCAATTTGTCAGGAACTCCACACAAATCCGAAACAGGAACTGAAAACCAAAACCGAAAACAGAGATCTTGGGGAATACAGCGAGAGAACCAGGAAGATAGCCAAGAACAAGAGAACTACTTTACCAATCTCACATAAATGAAATTGTTGATCATTAAACCTCTCTGCCGCTTAGCCCTGCATATCTTCTACCTCCAGAAGCTCCTGACAAGATGCCGCTAAGGGAGGGCCGAGCGGAGCACCACACGGCTGTGGCCGGGCCGGGGGGATCGCCTGACGGGCGACGGGAGGGAGGGGAGGCGATCTCAGTCTCTCAGGGGAAGATGCCGCTAAGGGAGGGCCGAGCGAAGCACCACACGACAGGGCTGGCCGGCTGGGGGAC
Source organism: Guadua angustifolia (assembly GCA_036346375.1). Taxonomy (NCBI): domain Eukaryota; kingdom Viridiplantae; phylum Streptophyta; class Magnoliopsida; order Poales; family Poaceae; genus Guadua; species Guadua angustifolia. Next base: position 140,287 of record JAYEVE010000394.1, on the reverse strand, counting down.
TGCCCGACGGGCGACGGGAGGGAGGGGAGGCGATCTAAGTCTCTCAGATCTGGCATCTGGGCACACGGGAGAGTGGAGAGGGAGAGACGAGTGTCACGGGACAGCCGGACATATGGGAGTTGTGACAATCCGGATCGAGGAAACGACGCAAGGATCGAGGAGACGGACGCAAGCTCCGGACATATATCCGAATGGATTGTTCACAATATATGATAAATTCATATGTCATTCTATTCGAGAAAAGATATGTTTACATTTTTTTTAAGATGTGACGCATATATAGTGTCAAATAAATTTGGTTACGATGTTGCTGGCTTATATTTTTTTAATTTATTGTAATTAAGTCATGTGTTACAATCTGACTCTATATGTGTTACTACAGCATTATTATTCACACCTTATAAGCATGTGTTACAATATTCCTCTGTAACATATATTATGTGTTGCTGTTGTAGTTCCCTGTAACATTTTTCACATCTCGATAAGTATGTGTTACAACATGCCTTTGTAACACAAATTATATGTTACTGCAATATCTCTTTGTAACACATTGTTCAATGTGTTACAGAAATATGTTACAGAAAATATGTTTTGTAGTAGTGTTTCTCTGAGCAATTAAATTCCAACTCGCTAAGTGATAGTGACTTTTATGCTCGCTGTCATTCCAGAAAAAATGGGCCATCTGAGAATTAATCTCCTCAATTGCTCACTTAGGAAATTTAATAACTGACAAAAGATAAGTAGGGATACTAGTTAAGCAAGATTTTAGCAGAGTCAGTCTACCTCTATAAGAAAGCAACCGCCCTCTCCAACCAGCAACCCGTTTAATCACTTTATCTACTACAGGCTGAATGTCCTCCTTCCTCAACTTAGTATAGTGTAAAGGAACACCTAGATATTTAAAAGGCAAAGAGCCCAACTTACAGCAAAAAAGTCTAGCAAAATTATTTCGCTCTTTATCATCAAGACCTACATCCATCAAATCACTTTTCTCATAATTAATCTTCATACCAGAAATCTATTCAAAACAAGCCAACAGCCATTTGAAGTTCCTAGCTTTTTCCAAGTCATTTTTCAGAAAAAGAATTGTATCGTCAGCATATTGGAGGCTAATTATACCCCCGGGGCACACATTAGTCATCAAACCTTCAATCAAGTTATTACGAGAAGCTTTAATAAGCATTTTAGAAAAGACATCCGCTACCAGATTAAACAGCAAGGGAGAGAGAGGATCTCCCTGCCTTAAACCTTTACCAGGTTTAAAGTAAGTGCTATTCTCCTCGTTAATTCGCACACACACAGAGCCCCCCATCACTACCTGCTTGATCCAGTTAATCCATTTCTCCCCAAAACCCTACCTCTCAACATGTCCTCAAGGAAACTCCAAAAACCCTATCATAAGCTTTCTCATAATCAATTTTGAAAATAACACCTTGACTTTTTCTGCTAGCTACATCATGAATAATTTCATGTGCACCATAACGCTATCAAGAATAAAACGACCCTTAACAAAAGCGGTGATTAGGGAGATGATCCTATCCATAATCTTAACCAAATTTATTATTCAGGGCTTTAGAAAAAATCTTAAACTGCAATTAATCAAACTAATAGGCGGAACTTTTTAAATTCTGGCATCATTCTCTTTGGGGATTAAGATAATAGTAGTGTAATTCAGTCTAGAAAGGCTCAAAGTCCCTTTTTCAAAACAGTACACCATAGCCATCAACTCGTCTTTCACTAAATCCCAAAACTTCTGATAAAACATAAAAGAGAAACCATCTGGGCCAGGAGCCCCATCAAGATAAGAACCAAAAACGCCTCTTTAATCTCTAACTCAGAGAATGGAGCTTCCAACAGCCTATTCTCTTCAACATTAATCCTACTGTCAATATCCCAGAATTCCTCTTTCAAAGAAATATTTAGCTCATCTTCAGGACCAAACAAGTTCTTATAAAAATTCACCGCCAAATTAAGCATGTCTTTAGTATCCTCCACAGGGCCATCTTCACCATCAAGGACATTAATATGTTTTTTTTCTTCTTCTTTGATTAGCAACTGCATGAAAATATGCAGTATTATTATCACCCTCTTTAATCTCTCTGTCCCTCGATCTCTGCTTGGCATTAATCTCTTCAATACTCCAAATTTCATTTAGCTCATTCACTAAACTTTTTAGCTTTTTATTATCTTCTTCAGATAAGTGAGAAACCTCCCTCTTTACATCCAAGATATTTATTTCATTTAGCAGATTGGCCTTTTTCCACTTCATCGCAGAATGAGCATTAATAGCCCAACCTTTGATCTTCTTTCTCAGCCTCCTAATCTTAAATTGCCAAATATCAACAGGGTCAATCCTATCACAAGGAGAATTCCAAGACCTTTCTACCACCTCAACAAAGTCAGGCTTACTCAGCCACCACTTCTCAAATCTAAACAGCTTCTGTTTCTTCTCTTCTATATTACCAAAATTAACAATTAAAGGAACATGATCACTACTAGCCTTAGAGCCAGCTTTGACCACAGCTCGAGGATATTTATGATCGAACTGAGTATTAACAAAAATTTTATCAAGTGCAGCCATAATAGTTTTTTCTTGATTATTACACCAAGTAAAAGTTCTAGTAGAATCTTTCAATTCTATCACCCCCATTTATTACACCAATCATTCAACAGAAAAGCCCAGTGGTGATTAATCACCCCATTACTTTTTTCCAGAGTATTTCTCACCATATTAAAGTCCCCCCCAAGCATGGTTGGACCATCCCAACTACTCATAATCAGATTCAACTCATCTAAAAAATCTTGTTTACCCTCCTCATAAGGAGACCCATAAACCACAACTAACCGCCAAACAAAGCTATCAGCAATATTCTTAATACTGCAGGTCATGCAGAATTTAAAATTCTGCCATCCATCTACATCACAATTAACAGAATTAACTCCTAACAACATACCACCAGCAGTACCAATAGAAGGAAGCCAATTCCACTAATAATCTCTATTAATACTTCTCAACAGACAATCCTCAAAATACTGTTTCTTAGTTTCCTGAATGCCTATAAAATCTAGTTTATTTTCCATAACAAAATCATGAATTCCAGTAATCCGACCTGATTTATTCAGGCCTCTAACATTCCAGAATGCACCCTTCATTACTGTTAACTTTTAGTTTATTAGCACTAACTATCTGAGACCAAGACTTTTTCCCACTCAAGTCCACACTTTCCCTCATTGGAGAAGTTCGTGTCGACATTCCCATCAATGGGGGGAAATCAGTTTGATCTATATCATCCTCCAAATCAGTAGGTAAAAGCATTTCAGGATTATTATTTTTAAATTCAGCAACCTTCTTTAATTCTATTTGTTTCATCTTCTCTACATTCTGAATGATATTTAGGGAATCAGTTCCCAAGCTCACATCAACAAGCGAGGCCATATCAATTAATTGCTCACTATGTAAAGAATGAAAAGAGTTACCACTTTTTGGGTTGTTTTTTGACTCCAGGTTCTTGTATTTCAAATACTCCTGGGCTCTTTGCATAACCGTCTTCCCATCCTCGTTCACTCTTCTGGGTCTATTCATCCTCAAAGATGGTCCCCACTTAGCTTCAGGTTTTGTTGCCACACATGTTGTCACCACTTGCGCTTGCTTCTCCTCAGGGAGGCATTCCTCCAATCGAGCCAGAAAACCGTCTGTCTTTCCTTTTAACTCATCCTGGGTATGCATATCACTTTCCATCTCCTCTTCTTCATCAGACTCAGACTCAACCAGCTCCATTTCTTTTAACAGATATGTGTTTTCCACTCTCTGACTTTCAACAGCAAGGTCTCTAAAAGAATCCCATTGCGAATGATCAGACTCATCACCCTCCATTTGCTCCATATCAACATGTTTTCCATCCTTTTCTGCTTCCTGCTCTACAATTTTACTACCGATTTCTGGAGTCTCTCCTCCTTTTTTGCCTTGTGTGGTATACTCCTCAGCAACATCAATGTCACTAGTCCTGATACACTTTTGAAGCTGTTCTGTTTGATCTATCAAGCTATGATATTCCTCCAAACCAACCACAGTCTTACCTTTTCCAGAAGATCTACTTTCACGGGGTAATGATGATTTACATCCACTTTGTTGCTTCTTCATTTTGTCAACATCCATATTACTTTTCTCACTGTTTCTGTCATCCAAATCATCTGCTTCTTCATCATCTCCATCCTGATCATCATCATTATTATCTTCATCAGGTCTTGATACAGCATCAATCGCTTGACCAAAATCCTCAACCATAAGAGATATCAAATATAATTTCTTGTCCATCTCATATAACCTTTCAAAAGGAATCCGGCTAGGATTCCTACACGCTATTTTAACACGAGCCACCTCATAGAAGGATTTGAATAGCCCAGACCAATCAACATCTGTCATAACACCATACCCAGATGCAATCTGTGCAAACACAGACCAAACACACCATTTAGGAGGAATTCCCTGTATACGAACCCAAACTTCCTTCAACTCTCCATAAGACTCAAGTTTACCAATCCACTCCAACACTTCCACTTCCACACCATCTTTTCTCAGATTGAATGAAGGATAATTCTTGATGTCAGACACTTTCCTATGAGGAGGAAACCTAACTAAAAATTTATCCACATCAAGTTCCCTGATTTGCCAAGGCCACTCCTTACAATAAATTTCAGCTAACTCTTTCTCAAGTTCTTGCAGAATAATCTCACCCCTTTTCACCCTAATAATCCCACAATTCTTCAGATTAAGCCATTGGGTGGATTCAATCGTAGGCACATCCAATGGAGGCGGCAGCCTTCAAGGCCATGCTTCACTTCATCTACACTGACACGGTGCCTGAACTTGATCAGAAGCTGGAGGCGGGCGTCACGACGATGGCGCAGCATTTACTTGCAGCTGCTGATAGGTACGGACTGGACAGGCTCAAGCTGATCTGCGAGCGCACGCTCTCCCGTGGCATCAATGTCGAGACGGCGGCCACAACTTTGGCTTTTGCCGAGCAGCACAACTGTTCACAGCTCAAGGCTAAGTGCGTTGACTTCATCACTAGAGCTCCTGCAACTTTTGGTGCTGTTTTGGCGACGGAGGGGTATAAGCTTTTGGAGGCAAGCTGGCCCTTGGTGTTGCCTGACCTTCTCAAGGCTGCGCTCGTCGGGAGAAACATTTGAAGTTGATCGATGGGTGCTACTGTGCTAGGTAAACGTTTCAAGATTGTGTTCACTCTTTTTTGTGCTTTTGTCTTTCATGATGCATGTACTCCTACTGTCTATTATTATTAACTTATGTCTATCTCTGCCCTATAAAAGTAATATGTCCATCCTCTATCTATGTTACGAGCAACTAGTTGATTTCATTTCCCCTTCAATTTAATTTTATGTAGTGCTAAGTGGTCCAAAATTTTTTTACTTGTTTATATTTCCGATTGTCAATGACTCAATGGTATGCACTTGCATATAATTTGATATTTTTTTTAATCGTTGGAGATCAACTTAGCATGCCAGACAAGGGGCCGGATTCGCCATGAGTGGCAAGGCTAACCGTTTGATACATTTCGATACAAAACAAATAAAATCCAGTACTGTGTGTTGCCTCGCCCTACCATTTGGGTTATGTGGCAAAATATTTGGTAAAATCTTGTAGGAGGAGACGGTATGACACAACTCTCCGGAACTTGACACAATGATCTTTGCTTGGAAATAGCGCCTCCTCCATGACTTAAAATGGGCGACACAAAACCGTCGTTGGCATGGGCTGTATTGCTGTAGAGCCTACCCAGGCTGTAGGCCCAGCTTAACAGTGAATTATCTTAGTGAAAAGCCGTGCATAAATTGCAATTTTCTTTATGTAAAAACTGAAACGATGCTTAAAACACAATTTTGTTAAAAAAAAGGGAGTAAAGAATCATGCTCCTACCAAATGGCGTATGGGAAAAAAGGGAACATGGAAGGTCACATGACCCTCTTTGTTATATCTTTAGGTGGTATGTTTTACTTTAGTCTACAATAATAAATGTCATTGGAAATAATTAAAGCGAACGTGTGTATAGAAGGAAAAATATAGTAGAAAGTCACTTTAAAATTATAGAATGACATGTATTTAGAGAAAAAAATTGAAATTTAGAATGATATGTATTAGGAAATGGAGGAGGGAGTAATGTGTAATGCTCACTGTTTTGCACTAATCACTACTCTAGTTCAGTTTAATTTTGAATGTTACGGCCCGAGCAGTCGCCTGTTTTAAGTTTTAAGCACAACACCCTGAGACAGCTCTTGAGCCATAGCCATCGTAGGCGAAGCGCTCGCGACTGATCAAATGGATTGCGGACGCCGTGTGATGCAACTAATCAAATGCTCTTCATGGCGGCGACATCGGTCAACATCGGAAATGGTCGCAACACGGCATTTTGGACAGCCAGATGGTTACAAGGCCAAGCTCCGTCCTAGATTGCACCGCGTCTATATAAGCATTCCAGGAGGAAATCAAGAACGGTGCCAGACGCCTTGCTAAACAATAGCTGGATACGCGACATCTGTCATAATCTCGATCAAAACCTCATTCACGAATATGTCCGTCTCTGGGGAAAAATACGGTCCGTGCCTCTACGAGCAGATGAACAGGATGTTGTCACATGGAATCATTCCTCCAATAGCGCCTACTCCGCTCAATCAGCGTATCAAATGCAGTTCGCCGGGAGCATTCGTAGATCTTTCGTGACTACATTATGGTCGGCATGGGCGCCGCTACGATGCAAATTTTTCGTCTGGCTCGCGCAGCATGATCGACTATGGACGGCACAACGATTGCAGATTAGAGGATGTCCCAACCAATATTTCTGTCCAATGTGCTACCGAAGCTTAGAAATGACTCTCCATCTCCTGGTTGAATGCCCCCAAGCCTGACAGTTATGGTCGTCCATTGCGCAATGGGTCTGCATTCCGTCACTCCGGCCGGACACACCTGACACTTCAGATTACCCTTCGAATTTCGAGCAATAGAATCGACGCCGCCTAAACTGCCCATCAATGTTTCGGAAAGGCGTCAAAAGTTTAGTTATCCTCACCTGTTGGAGTTGGTGGAAAGAGCGTAATAATAGAGTTTTCCACGCGTCGTACGCGACCAATGATGAAATTCTACAATCGGTTAAGGATGAAGCTACTGCATGGACGTTCGCAGGGGCGAAGCAGCTCTCAAAATTGTTAAACCGCCCTAGCTAGCAAGCAAACTTTTCTTGTAACTCATTTCATTTTCTCTTTGGTGCAGTATCCTGCACCTTGTAACTCTTAAAAACCTTGTCTTTTTTCTCCCCCTCTTCTCAATATATTAACAGCTCGTCTGTTCTTCAAAAAAAAAAACACCCTGAGACAGCCATGTAGTATATATGCTCTGTGCTAAACATTTGATCATCTTCTCACACAAACGAACACAATTCAGCCTCCTCCCCCTTTACGCCAGCTTTTCACATCGCAAAAACTGACCAAGGTTACACGCTCGACGAACCTTCTCACGATCGAAGGTTATTCCTGACAAAGGCCATGGGTAGCAAGGAATTCATCAAATCAAGGAGACGGTGCCCCGGTGGATATGACTGGGTGATAACCCCTATCAAGCAGAGGTGTATCCAGAAAATTAAAAAGAGGAGGGCTAAGACTAAGACATCAAAAGCCTAACAAGCTAACCATATCCAAAGTTTGTAAATATTTGTTTAACAGTCACATATAATATAAGTGTGTAACAATACAAAGGATGGTACTAGACTTTTTTATTGGGTCTATTTAAGAGGGAGTTAAGAGACTTGCTGGGCCGCGGGTGGGGCTTCAGCCCACCCGCGCCCCGGCTACAGATACGCCACTGCTATCAAGCTATGACAATAAGATAATGTTATAGTACTCACACAATAGACTCCTCATATCGAGCTATGACAACTAAACAACGTTAGTCCACACAGAAGCAAACTCTTTGCACTTCAAGCCTTCATCTCAAATTGATATTAAAGCAAAACCTTCACTTTTAAATAGTAAAACTCTAGAGAGTATAATGCTAGCAACCATCAGGGTGTCATCAAATTCTTGAGAATTAACGTTACCAAAGCCTTCGTAATGGTCACGCAAGCGATCCAAAATTGGAATATATCCAAGTGGTGATTGAACACCAAATTCAGCTGTCTCCTCAATTGACATTAATTATTTTTTTCCAAAATCTTCTTAATCAAATGTAGTTCAATTAACTCATTGTGTTTGAAATACCTGTAACTCCATCTTAGACTCTACATGCGCGGATCTTGCCGCAGTAACCTGTAGTAGATGACAGATCGTTGAAGAAATCGTCAATGATTAATCCCATATGGATACCGCCAATAATAGACACAATGGATTGAATTAAAATGAAATCCACCGCCAACAGAAGCAATACGATGATCGACGGAGATTCCTAGGTATAGCGCCAAATGGCATGGGCGATGATGTTGGCGAAATTCTTTTGGCATTGGAACAGTCGCCAGGATTGAGCACAGGTCAACGCTTAATATGAAATCGAGTTGTGAAATGTAATTGAGACGATTCGAAATCGTCGAATTGTGACTGCTAAATCTCCTGATATATTTTTCTCTGTGTGCACTTTAGCACAATTAGCTAGAAAACCAAATTAGACAAATAAGGATCAGGTGAAGTTTGAATAGAGACTGCCAAGTTTGCAATCCCCATTCGCTAGAGCCATTGGATTGACCGAATCGATGGTCCATATTGTCCAAAACCGCTTTGCTACAGTATTTTGGTACAGTGTTTTTGCTATAATACCCAGAAAACCTTGCACACCGCTTTTCCATCAGACGGTCGAATGGGGACTGCAAATTTGGCAATCCCCATTCAACTGGACCTGATCCTTGTCCAAATTAGACAATGAGACCGACAACTTTGGAGTGTTCCTCTCTTTTTTCTTCTTCTCAGAATCGATGTTGCGCGAGTTAGAGTTGTACGGTGGAGCTGAATTATGTAGCCTTTGAACTTGACACCTTTTTCTCGTGGCTTCTACTGCCTCAGGACATTGTTGCTCTCCGATGGTCGCCTCCGAGAGTCTTCTTCTTTCGGGGGCAGTGATTTGGATCTTGAATCTTAGGGATTGTTTGTTTTTTCTTTGGATTCTCTAAAAGTTCGATTCTGGATTGTGGATAGAAAGTTCGATTCTCTAAAAGCTGAAATCCAAAAGTACATATGAAGTGGATTGTATATTCTAATGTGTAACAGCCCTAAAATAAATAAAAGAAGAATATTACAATAGAAAATTCATGTGTGATTATTATTGCATTTCTTTGATTTCTTGAATTAGTAGAAATGTTTTGATTTCAATTATTGAAGTCAAATTCACAAATGCCATATAATAAAATGGCAAAACAAAGAGGTAAATATACTAAATCAATAAAAACCACAAAAATTATGCTTAATTGCTAGACATGTCCAGAACCCTAAATATGACTCTTGAATTCAGTCTACCAATAAAAATAAATAGAAATAAATAAAATAGTAGCTATATGGAGTTTGAAGATTATCATGTAAGATTTATATAAAAGGAATCAATAAGAATCTAACCCTAAGATTAAGAATAAATACCTACATTTGAATCAATTATAAATTCAAAAACAGAAACTAATAAAAGTTTAAAATTGCAATGTCAGAATTTTTATAATTTAAATATCACATATAAAATTCTGAAAATTTTACAGAAGCACTATAATCTCCAATTCATTTTAAAAACAAAATTTCAAAAATAAATAAATTCATTAGAATACTTTAATAAATCAATAACAGAATTAGAATTTCTGAGCATTATCTATTGTCAGAATTTTAATAAAATCTTCATTAAGAATATTTATCTGGAAATTCTATGGTATGCTCATCCTCTTCTGATCAACACTCATAAAAATTCTTGAAAATTTCTTGAATGGTTTACTACTTGGGAAGTCTGCTGGACAAGCATCCCTTTTTGTATCCCTGTGCGCTGATTGCATTTCAACCGTCCGATTTCTTTTGGCGCCAACTGTCCAGCGCACCAAGCTCCTCCTTTCTTCTCCACAGCGCCGAGCCTTTCCCGATCCTTCTCGCGCATGCAGAGGAGAGTCAGCGCCAGCCTTTTTCCCCCAACCCAGCCGCGCCGCAACTCGACCTCCAAGGGCCCCATACGCGCCGCCACCTCCGTCTCGACCGTTGCAACTCAGAGCAACACCAAAACCCTGTGCGACCACCTCGTTGGTAACCCGCCACAACGCTGAACGCCCGCCATGGCACAACCTCTCCTTCGAGCCAATTCAGAGCCGAATCACCCTTTTCCCCTCTATAAATACCACTCCAGGCGTTCTTCAGAGCACCAACACAGCCTCAATCCACCACTTCGAGCTTCACATACCGCACAAACCCGCCTCTTCTTCTCCAAACCCGGCGAGACCCGAATTGGGGAAACTTCCCACGTGCGCCACCACACTCCAAATTGAACCAAACCATTAGAGTCAGAGCACCCCAGTGACCTCTCTAACTTATCCCAAGTGCTGATTCTAGCTCTTCTTCCCCGACGAGCTACTCCACCATGCCCCTTCTTCCGCCCAAGCCACGCACGGTGAGAACACCATCCCCCATGTAAATCCTTCAAATAAAATGCAAAAATGAGACACTTAGTATCCACTGATGCTCATGCCGTAGTTAATTTCACGAAAGAGTTAAAGTTTAAGCTTGCTCACTCACCGGCCATGGCGCCCGCCGCCCCTCCACTGTGGCACGCCAACTCCGGCCATTCCGCGACGAATCGGTAGCTCCCCTAGGTGCGCACCGTCGTGCTGATGCCCATGGTGGAACCCTTTCACCGCCGTTCGCCGCCGGTGAGCCAAAAACCGCGGCCTCTGTTTTTTATTGCTGCCGCGTGGGTCCCAGGCGTCAGTCTCTCTCTCTCGCGCGCATTGTGCACCTGACCGGTGGGTCCCGTTTGTCAATGAAGGAGCGCAGTACAACCCAAAAACGGAAAGCGTAAAACTAAACCGAAAACGTATTTTCTGTTTATGGCAAATTTTTATTTTTCAGTATTTAGCAAATTCGAAAATATTCATTTGTCCATAACTTTTGAATTAATAATCCAAATTGAGTGAAACAAATTCCTAAATTTGTGTAAATTCTTGTAGATTCAGAATATGTAAAAATATTTTAAACTTCAACTCGGATTAAAATTTTAATATTAAATAAAAGAAAGAACTCAAAATATGCTATACATGGATTTATGCAAACAAACTCCAAATTAACTAAAGCAAATTTTGTTAGAATCCTTATGATTTTAGGAACCTGAATAAGTAAAAATATATATGGTCCACTATGAAAATTATTTAGAAAAACAATAAGTCCTTGATAAAATATAAGAATTCAATATTAAAAATTATGAATATACACTCCATAATTTTATTCTGCTGAAATTAAAATAAATATTTCAGAGAATCTTATATCAAAACAAATACATATATATATACTTATAACCATTTATGTACTTACATTAATTATAATAGAGAATTTAAATAATCTAAAGTAAAACCCATTCTTATTATATGAATTTATTTTATTTGGATTTTTTCTATTTATATTCTTTTTGCCTTATTAAGATTTGTTATTTGTTGGGTTAATATTATTGAATGACTTAATAGAACCCGACGAGTCGAGTTAGCCACTGACGATCATACTTACGACATCGATGACAATCAACAAGGCAAGCACCCCCTTTGACCATGTTGATCCCAGTTTTATAAATGTTTTCATTAAATATTTTATTGCACGTGTATATTCTTTAAACTCTGCTATATTGTGGGAAATGGTAGTTATACCTGTTGATTCCTGAAACTCCCTTGACAAATACGAATTTGTGAACCTTGATACCTTAGAATCATGGTTAGACAATATATAATGTCATTCTGGGTATACACGATATTTAATAATTATGCTTAGCCATGCTTTGACTTGGTATACACCGAATTGAGACACTGATCAAATGATATTTGGATATGTTGAGGCATGATGATGATTCTTAGACATGTTAAGACATGATAGTGATTTTTGGTTATTTTGATTAAAAATAAAAATAAAATTGTAATATTGATGCGGGCAATTATTGGCAATAGCCTGGTGTGCAGAAGGGATTGCACGAGTGTAGGGTGAAGTATTGCTGTGTCGGATTAAGGACCGAACTATGGGTTGTTTTCGAGCCAAGATAACCGTACAACCACAAGTCTTTGGTATGGGACGAGTCTTAACCTATTAAGTTACTTAAAACTAACTTTGCACATTGGTAGGCTGGAGTATTACGAGCTTCTTCAGTGACTGGTTGTTCGTAGGTGTAAGTCATGCTATGGGATCACTGTTTCACGTACAACGAATGTACAAGGTACCGTACAATTTCTTGTATAGTGATTGTACGATTATTTGCACTACCATAGCAAATCGTCACCATGCTGGCGCAAAGCTAGGATTAAGTAATGTAACGGTTATGTTTTGATCTCTCTGTGGCACACCAAAGAAAGTGTGCTAATAGCGCTGCACAAAGAGACGATCATTTCTTGTGGGCAAAGCTGTACACCTCTGCAGAGTGTAAAACTAATCGATTAGCCGCACCCGTGGTCATGGGTACTTGGTAAAGTCATCACATAGTTAGCGTTTTTCCTTTACAAATGTGGATTTTGATATATGATTTGGATTGGATATCCTTGTTGGAAATGAATTATTTCGAATTGACTTGTGATGTCAACAATTGGTTCATGGAGATGATCAAAGGAACTGAGGTTCGTGAAAATTTCATACTTATGTATTAAATTGCTTTTACTCAAATTCCGTTTATGTTTTATACTTCAATAAATTCTTTTGCAAAGTAGCTTTATGCAAATTAATCATAAAAGCCTTTTCATTGCAATAGCCTGCATGTATAATAGGATTTGTACAAGTCTTGCGAGTACGAAAGTACTCAACTTGCCACTGTTGATATTTTAGGTGAAGAAACAGAATACCCCGACGACACTTATCTTGATGCAGGATACGGGGATATGAATGACGAGTTTTACTAGGATTTACCTTGTCAGTTGCCTGTGGGGATATTGGGACAAAAAGGCATACTACAAGATTTATATCTCCACTGTTGTCTTTATGCTTTTGGTATTGTAAGAATATTATGTAATATAATAAAAATGCGTGCTTGGTTGTGATATTAAATTTGTAAATGTGCGTACTAGCTACTGATCATGGGACTAGTACTGTATGCACATGGTATCCATTTTTGGTATTAACTTATCAAAAATGGGGACCTTACATAGTGTATATGGGTGAGTTGGATTGTGATAATCGATTTTTAGAATCGGACTGTTTGTTTTTTATTCTACTTTTAGGGCTAAAATCCATAATCAAAAGCAAAAACAAACATGCCCTTAAGTTGTAATATCACTTGTTATAAAATACACGTAAAAATATAGGACTAAAGGAATGGAAAACAAGGATTTTATGTGGAAAACCTTTGTGAGAAAAACTACAGGTGTACAAAGGCTATATTACTATATGAGGAGATATTTATAATGAAACTCTTGCTTTTCCTATAGATTAGAGGAATATATTTATAGTGGTACATAATAGACTCCGTGTAAAAGTAAATTTGAGATGGAGTAGGGAACGAATTCGTATCATCAACTCAACACCTTCCTTCTCCCCTTTTCTTGTGTTTCAGATCGTGATAATGTTACTTCTTCTCAATGAATTCCTACGGTTTAGATGCTCCATTTATTTTCTTTCTGTCTTCTAGATGAGCATGTTTAGGGTTAAGGTTAGCATCATTCAAGATGTTAGTTGTTAATCGTGGACATCAGAATAGATAGGAAAGATGTACCATGATAAATAATGGGGATGAACTGTGAATCATTTGTTTTCTAGTATGCAATAATTTCATCACGGTGATAATGATGGCCTAACCACCTGATAACACTTTCAGTGTGTGAAGTATTTAGCACCAAAAAAGATGATACCAGCTACTGCTGTTGCCAGATTCGAAGTAGTTACCTTTGCCTATCAATCAACATTTTAGAATATATACCACCACATCTATGGATTCTTTTTGAAGGACGCAAGAAACGTTCATTCAAGTGATAGAAAGAGCAGAACAGACACAGATACAAAGTGTGTTTGAAGGACCATTTGAAGACACTAGGATTTTCTGGCCCTGTTACGGCAACTGTAGCAATGGTATCAGTCACTCAATCGCTCATTAAGCCCCGTTGCTGAAACTATTCTCCATTCCCAAAAGACAGTGCCCTCTTGCGGTGGGAAACATCCTGGGCAATGAGGTTAAAAACCGTCTGCACTATCTGATAGGTATTCTCGAAAATTCTCCAATTCCTCTCTTTCCATAAGTTCCAGAACGCATAGATGAGAGCTCCATCGATTTCCTTTCTCCGCTGAGTTGGCATGGTATCACGGATGCATCGCCACCATTGGGTAGTGGTCTCTCTGTTGGTGTCCAGCTGTAAGAAGTTTCTATTTGTAGCCAAAGGAACACCTTGACCCAAACTTGCCATGCAAAAGGGCATTTAAGGATCAGGTGGTCAGCGGATTCAACTTCGGATCCGCACAGAGAGCATAAAGTGCGATGTGGCCATCCTCTTATCGCCAGTCTATCACTGTCAATATGCGGCTCTAAACAACAAGGCATGCAAAGATTTTGCACCTATTTTCTGTATTAGCTCACTAGATCACATTGTAGTCATGTTCCAGCATTGAACTGTAGAACTGCACATTGTAAGCCGTTTTCGCTAAGTATTCTCCATTGGTGGTCCATTTCCACAGTATATCATCATGCCCCTGTGGCTGCAAGCTGACATGTTGGATGGCCTACCATAGGCCAATGTATTCCTGTAGCTGTGTAATTGTGTTTATTCTTCACAGCTGCTTAATCCAGTTCCTGTTTGTGAGCTCGTGTTGGATTGTTCTATTTTTCCTCCTAACTAATGTGTAGCATTTAGGTGCCAACTAGCTTGATGAGGCGCCGTTTATCCACCTGAAGGTCCAGAACTTGGTTGTCATGCTATCAACTAGAATGACCCTGGTGCTCGCATTGAAAAGGCTCTTGTCTATTGCATCACACGGCATGTCCATGCCAACCCATGGTCTTTGTCTTTCTAGGCAAACCAAAGCCATCGGATCCTTACGGCTTGTCCTAGTTTGCCCAGGCCTTTAACCCCCAAACCACCTAGTTCATTTGGCTTGCATGCCAATCTATGGATTTCATGCATTGTATCAATAACTAGCACAGTAAAACCTACTATACTAGGGTACAATTATCTCAGATGGAAGAATATTATAGGAAGCTTTAATGCCCACATTAGACATGACGAGTTACATCTGTTGAATAAACTACACAAAGTTTGCAGCTTGATAAACACATCCTCTGTCTACTAGGGAACTTCCCCATTGGCGGCGGCTCACGACCGTGTTGTATGGTTGTGCAATGGGCTAGCGGTGAGATGGTAGCCAGAGTTAAGCGGTTGCGGCTTTTGGTTTTGGTGGTTGTTTGCACCGGTTGACGGGTGGTCGCGCCTTGAGAGGAGAAGATGAAGCGACAAGTCGGTGATCACGGTGAGACCATAGTTACCGGTGTTGTCGTCGCAAGGCCAAACAGTAAAACAGAGAGGCCCCAATGATTCATCCTATGAGGGGTCAATGCCCAGGGACCCAAAAAGGATAAAGGGAGAGTGAGAATGATGCTCTTTATTTATTTCAAAAAATTTCCCTTCGAGCTAGCTAGTCCGTAGGTGCTATCATGACCTAGCGAGCCATCCTGTCTACCAGTTTAGGCTCTCTTCTCGGAGTAGTGTACCTTCGGTAGACCCCCATTGGGCCCGTGTGATGCGTTTGGCTGTCTTCGGTCATGTGCCCCTTTGGAGCTCTACCGAGGCCTCCGCACCAGGTTCAAAAGGCTCCCTTGCTGATACACCCCCTTCGTTTCTTCTATGAAGAAGCACCTGTCCTGGTGGGCCTTCGACCTAGTCTGAAAGGCCTTCTTGCCACCACGTCCCTCTCCGGCGTAACGCAGGGCATGCTATTGACAGGCCTTCGCAGGGTCATGGGGGGGGGACAGTGTCGTCAAACCCGAACCAGTTTAGGGTATGGGATTCGTGTTCGTGAAAATTGAAAGAAAAATATAACTATGAACCTGAATCCCGTACCACGATTTGCGTTTCTAGTAACTATGCGTATGCGTGGGACTTTACGTTTTTAGCCGGTGCATAAATGCCGTTTTGTAATACTGGACTAATTCATTGGCCCAAATACTACCGTATATAAAGCTCCAAGGTTTCCCGGCTCCTTCGCACGCTGCATCATCTTCGGGGCGACGTGGACACACGCCCTCACGCCGTGTCACACGCGCAGGCGCTCGCGTGGTCTGCCGTGTGTACGGTGGGCACCGCATTGAGCCACGTTGCCCGCGTGGCTAAGCCATTCATATAGCTTATGTAATTTATCGCCGTTTGTTTTCACAACCGAACGTGCGGCGCGACGGTAGGTTCGCTCACACTCAACCTCGTAGCCCGCGTTCGATCCCCGCCCTCGCGTGCCTAGGAGCGATTTTTCCTTGTCGATGGATGGCCTGGACACGCGTTGCTCGCACACGCCTGGCGCTGGTTTTTTGCGAAAGTGCCCCTGAAAAATTTAGAAATTGTTTTTTGCCGTTTTTTGCAAAGGCCCTGAAAAAATTTTACACGAAGACCTCTAGAAATTCCTTTTTTTTTTTGCAAAAGCACTCCTTTTTGTGCAAAAGAGCCATAGAAAAATATAGAAGTGCGCAAAGGCCCTAGAAATTCCTTTTTTTGCAAAAAACACCACCGAGAAATCTAGGAGTTATTTATTTCTCCGTTTTATGTGAAAAGGCTGCGGCCTTCCAAAATCCTTTTTTTTGTTAAAAAGAAAACATAGAAAATGCGGCAGGGTCCATGAAAATTATTCTATTGATGCGTGTGTGCGTTGCGGCTAGTGTGGTGTGCGCTGCGCCTACGCAGTTCCTTTTTTTTTTTGGCAAAAAACACTACCGAGAAATCTAGAAGTTATTTATTTCGCCGTTTTATGCGAAAAGTCCGCGGCCTTCCAAAATCCTTTTTTTGGTAAAAAAACAAAAAATATAAAAAATACGGCAGGGTCCACGAAAATTATTCTATTGATGCGTCGATATGTTGCAGCTGGCCCGGCGTGTGCCGCACCTACGCATCAAGTATTATTAGTAAGAACTAAGAAACCCATAACAACAAGCAGGCCAGCTAGCCAATAACTTGGGCTCGGCTGCTGAACAGCAAATGTGGATCCGGAGCACCAATCACAAAATAAAGTGGACAAAGCAGCACTACAATTTTGCAAAATCATGTAGCAAAATGATTGGATTATATCATGGTTCTTGAGAACAGTAGAAATTTTAGCTTGCTGTGAGAGTTCAAAATCCCAAACAAACTCCACACCGAATAACGAGAAATTTGAGTATTTACCACTTCAAACATGTAGCTTCGCAAATTTGCCACTGGACCTACATTTCATTGACTCAGATGGTCCCATCTGTCATTGGCTCAAGTGGCATCATAATCTAAAGAGTCAATCTTTAAAGTGGCAAATAACCAATTTTCTCCCGAATAACACCCTGACATTAAAAAATATGCTGAACGATACACACAGAATTACAGAAACAAATTGGTAAAGGGACGTTTTTCCACCCAAGCACAGAAAGAACAATTCTTTTGAGAGCCATATGGCATCAAAAGAAAAAGCACATGTAGTGTCAGCCTCCGGATAAGAAAGATAGCGTGTAGGTGCTGGAAAGAATTCAGTCAGTGCCAGCCCAAAACATATGGCGTTGTGTTTTCCTCAAGGTCACAGAGAGCGTGTTATTTTTCTTCCTTTTACTACATATTATTATAAAGATTAGGCTGAAATGTTGTAGAATTTTTTACTGTAGTCTATTTGTATACTTTTGTTTGTATCTAAGAAGTTTATATTATATTTCTTGGCTTTCTTTGCAGCAAGAGCTCAAGGACCTATTTATACCTACTAAATTAGGCATTGGCAGCAAACAACCAACGGATTATTTTTGCAAAACATTAACTGTAAGAAACACAAGCACACATGGCGGAATCTCTGTTCCATGCCAAGCAGCTGAGGCGTTGTTTCCTACACTGGTATGTTTTGTTGATCAGCAATTGTTTGTTGCATCTTTTGAATGGATATGTTTCTTCTTCAGATCAAGTAAACTAAACCATTTGTGATACTGAATGTCCCTTTGGTTTTCCAGCACTTTTCTTGGTTGTTATTTTTGTGACTTTTTTTTACACTACATCGGCCTTCTAATACGATTTATACATCTCGTGTGATATACCGTAGTACCTACTCCAGGCATCCGTACTAATTATAATTCTAAAAAATACAATAGAAGAAACATAGCCGCATGTATGATGCCAAACCACTCAATCCATGTTTAATTAGTGTTGATTATACACACACATATACATACATATGTACATATACATACATACATATATGTACATATACATACATATATATATATATATATATATATATATATATATATATATATATATATATATATATATATATATATATATATATATATATATATATGTACATATATGTATATGTGTATATGTATGTATATGTACATATATGTATATGTGTATATGTATATATATGTATATATATGTACATATATGTATATATATGAAGCCTTTTTCAGACTCGGAGTATATACTCCCATCTCTAGTATACCACTTAAACGAATGTGTTATACTCTTTTATCATATTCAGTATACTTCAATGATAATTCTAAGATACTCCAATTCGACATGGTTGAAAAAATTCCATCGAAACCCTTTATTTCTGCCATATACACTTTCCCATATGTAAAAGAAGTGTATAAACAAATTATGCTATAAAAAATGGATTATGATGAAATTTTTTATGGAACTCACTTTGGAGTATTTTATAATTAGTATTAGAGTATACTTAAAAGGATAAAGAGGTATAAAAACATCATTTAAAAACTTTGTGTGCACCATACCTGACTGATTCTTTATACGGCGCGGTATAATGCGCTATCCTTTCCTAGTATTATTAGTAAGAACTAATGGGCTGTTTGGTTGGCTGTATCTAAAGAGAATTGCATCTACAGATACAAAAGACACTTGTTTGGTTGGCTGCACGAGGGGTGGAGCCTGTCCCTCGAGATGCAATTGCATCCGCTGAGCCAGGTTGTAGGGAAACGTAGATTTTAGTCGTTTCTTGTGGGCCTGGCTAGTGGGATGCAAGCTGGGGTGCATACAAGGCATGGGGAGGCACATAAACAGTCAACCAAACACATTTTCCTCATTCTTCTCACAGTCTGGCTCAACTCATGCACTCAACCAAACACCATCTCTTTGCATCTACGCAACCTGACTCTCATCAGTCTGGCTGACTCGTACGAGCCAAGCTGAGATGAGAAGGCAACCAAATAGCCCCTAAGAAACCCATAACGCCAAGCAGGCCAGCTAGCCAATAACTTTGGGCTCCGCTGCTGAACAGCAAATGTGGATCCGGAGCACCAATCACAAAATAAAGTGGACAAAGCAGCACTACAATTTTGCAAAATCATGTAGCCAAATGATTGGATTATATCATGGTTCTTGAGAATAGTAGAAATTTTAGCTTGCGTGTAGGTGCTGGAAAGAATTCGAGTCAGTGCCAGCCCAAAACAGGTCTGAGTGTGCCAGGTATAGCCGTATAGAACATGTGCATCGAGATGGTTCCGTTCGGCGACGCATGGCAATGGTAATTGCTTTTGGAAGTAAATGGGTAATGTTAATGCCAGCCTTGATATTTCCAAAGAATATGCCTACGCAAATCCAACTGCAGCAATTCCTGTTTATATCAAAGTCTTTTTTTTTGTCCAAGATAAGTAGAACTTGCAGCTAGTGTCAGGAAATACCTCAAAGTCACACTAATAAAGGTGAATGCTTGTGAAATTATATGCTGAAAAATTAGCTGAGTAATGAAATTGGCAATGCAAAGTGATTTTGGTTATGGCATATGTGGTGCTTGTGCATGTGATGTTTCAGTTGATTAATTGATATGCTGTGATAGCATGTTAGTGATTTTACTTGATGCAATACGCTCGTGTGAGTGGTTGTATAGATTGACTTTGAGTCAAGTCGTGGATTTGTGCTCGGATTTGTTTCTTCATGTGCAAGTGTTGCTTGAGGGTAAACGTGGTCGATGATGTGACCAGAACTAGGTTAATGGAGGAACTGAGGTTCGGGACTAGGTTCAGAGAGGAATCGAGGTCATGGTAGTCGAGGATGTCATGCGGGACATTCGGGCTAGAGAACATACACATGGAGACTGGTTAGTCACGTAATTACAGCATGTGGGCTGTACATGTGTGCAAGAGTTGTATTTGGCCATGTTTGGGCCAGATTGAGATATATACGAACTCTTTCTATGTTGGAAGTGGAGTTATATTCAATCTCTTTTTGTTTGCTTAGTATAAATAGAGGAAGATGTCTCCTGTTTATTTTGAGCATCAAGGTTTTAGAGTTTGTACTCTTTTATATTGAAGTACTGTAATTAGATAAAAATAAAAAATTTTCTTACGTCTCCAGCGGCCGGAGTGTTTTTCGTGTGGCTTACTTCAAGTTGCGACTAGAAGTTCTGGAGCCTTTTTGTCTTGTGGCTAGCGTCATTTGCCTTGCGTCCTGTGGATTCCAGCAGCAAGAAGGTCCGGCGTCTGAAGCGGGAATTTTCTTGTGGCTGGCGATTGTGCAAGCGAAGGGTGGTTCATTAGTTTTTGCATGCACAAGACGTCCTGGCCGACGACTAGAAGCTGCGCCAAAAGTTCTTACTGTGATTGCATGCATGCATGAGTGCTGGAAGGCAACGTGAAGAAAACAAATCAAGTTGATGCATAGGTGCTGCAGTCCCAGGCAACTAGATAATTTCGCTTTCTTTTGGTCCGGCGCAGTTGAAACCTTTTTGGTCCGGCGTTGAAGGTAAATTTCCGTCATTATCTAATTCGGTCATCTTGCAAAGGTAATATCTTAAGATCCATAAATCCGATTGAGTTGATTCTTTTTGGTTTAGCTTTTTAATTGAATCTAGTTTCTACAGTTAAAATTTCACGTCAATCCAACGGTTGGATCTTTGGCAATTATTATTTTAGTGAACATGTGTCAGGCTGTTTTTATTTGGTTCGACGTGAACTGATTTTGTTTGGCACAGTAGAAATTTGGTTCGGCGTACATGCAAAACTTTCTGTCCGGCGCGAAATTTGGTCCGGTGTACATGTAAAAATTTAGTCCGGCGTGAAATTTGGTCTGGCGTGCAAGTAAAAATTTGGTGCGACGCAATAAGGTTTTTATTGAATCCGAATCAAGCAATTTGAGTTCGATTTGGGGTGTGTCAAAAATCATAAAATTTTGAATTTGGATTCCGCGCAATCATTCACCCCCCTCTCATTGCTATGTTAGTATATTTTGATCCTACAATGCTGTAGAAATGTAGAAGAACAATTATTCTAGCATTCTAAATGTCAAGATCAGAAAAATCCGAGTCGCACCGATTGTTTTAGATCAGAAGGGCATCAGTGACTTGATGCCCTAGTTCCATTCAAGAAACTGGAAAACAACGATAACACTGTAGCATTTCAGTCATTCAAACCAAACACCACACGATGAAGAGCCAAAGCATAGAACAACCAGATCACCACACACATGGAACACCATTACATTTTGCCATCTACCAGATTACTAACAAAGCAAGCACCAATTTTCAGCTCCAGACCAGAAACATCTTCCTGAGCTTCCTTCATCCTGAGCCCGAATTCTTCTCTCCATTTCCCTGCAAAACTGATCCATCCTGGCCAACATGTCCTCCCTGTACAACGGTCTCCAGTCTTTCAAAGCAATGAGCATCCTTCTCCATATTATTTTGACACTTATCCAACACTGACAACAAAAAAACACGTCATTTCTAGTATTCCAAATGCTCCAAAGTACAGCAGCACAAATTGTGTTTAAAGTAGCATTTTTCTTATTACTAAGCCAAAAACGGACAACAGATTCATAATTATAACCAATGGACAAATCAAAGAAAATTCGCACCGACTGTCACAAACAAAACCACTAAATATTAGTATACTGTCTAATTTTAAGTGTATGTGCAAGAAAGCTTGAAACGCACAACTTTACGAGGCAAAATATAGCAAAGGTGTATCTCAGTTTGTTGTGACCATGGCTTCAGTGATATAACCCTGAAAGTTCAGTGTGATCTTTTCGACAGTATCCTTCTATATTTTCTAATGAGTTGGAACAAAATAGAATCCTGTTGACATACAGTATAATCCACTACTGTTCTCGAAACATACACTCAGTATAATCCCATTATTGTTCAAATTAGTCAATACTCCATCCATCCAAGTATACAAGATGTACTTTTTCTTGACACACAGACCATGAAGATATTGAAAATGACTAGATTATCCCAATTATTATCAGTAAGTGATATATTCATTATATGTATGTAGAGAATATAAAGTAAAGATAGATATTTATCAGGATATAGAGGAAACATCATACTAATTTTGTATTGGAATATAAAATACACTATATTTGTAATAATATCATTCAAAAAATACGTCTCATAAATTTGGACGGAGAGAGTGCTCTCCCTTACTGTTCTCCTCTAAACGGTCCACTAAATGACTAATTTGAACGAAACGACATAGGACCTTGTAGTCATCTTTGAATCAATGAACTTACCTTTCCAAGATTATCTCACTAATATGTGCGATCTTGTGCCGCTCGGAGCCATGCTCAAGGCACTTGTCGTACAGACTACCGCCATCCTTGTTGAGATAATGACTATAGCAATCCTTGATGGTCAATTTCTGAAGTGATGCTGGCAGCCCGTTATCTGGCAAGGAATCAATTTGATCACAGCTGGTAATTTCCAGGTGCTTGAGGGTAGGTAATCTGTGAAGTACACTGGGCAGAGCATTCAGACTGTAGCAGCGTACAAACCCAAGTTCTTGAAGAGAGACAAGGAGAAGAAGCGCTTGTCCCTGCTCTTCAGATATGCGTGCGACTCTTTTATCCGCTATCACCAACTTCTGTAAGTTGGTAAGCAACTTGCAAACTGGTAAGTTGAGGATCTTGAAGTCATCAATTTCGAGAACTTGCAGATATGCATTGATCTGTTCCATGTGCATCCCTTCCTCTTCTACCTGCTTCTTCCAAGCTCCAGCAAAATTTGGAACACCCCAGACAGAGAGCTCTTCAAGGGCGGAGCATTTATGAAAGCATGTCTGCACTTGATCAATTCTACGGCAGTCACTGATTTTTAAACGTTTTAGGGTTGATACATGATGTAGCGCAGGCAGCACAAGGAGTTCATCGCATTCATGGATTGTAAAGCTTTCTAGAGAAATGAGGATAGTAAGTTCCTGCTCCTGTTCCTCTGAAAAGGATTTTACGTGCTTATCCACTAAGTCTAGTTTGTTCAAAGAAGCAAGGCTGCTGCAAAATGACGAAGTTAGAAACGAAGCTGTGTCGATTTCGAGATATTCCAGTGAGGTGCTAATTTGCTCCTGCTGTCTGTGACCAGATTTCAACAAGCTATTCCAAGCCTCAACAAAACCCGGGACGCCGTGTACTGTCAGCCCTTTTAGGGCAATGAAAGCTTGTAATCCACTTAGATGTGTAACCGAGTCACAACCATATATCTCCAGAGATTCTAGTAATTCCAAGTGACTTAGATCAATAATTGATATCCGTCCACACCGTGATATAGATAACATTGAAGGACAGATATGGCCGGCTAAAATCTCTGAGAGCAGCTCGTCAGTGACATTATCTCTGGAGACCTTGACTTGCTCTGCTGATGCTAGCTTAGAAATTATCCAATGCTCGATGTCAGTTGTTCTGGAGATTGACTTAGTAAAAGCACGTTCGTCAATCATCAATCCATTATCTCCAACAGATATCTCGTAAGTTTCACCCAAAATTTCTACAACGACGTCCTGAGGTAACTGAGGAATTAGAAGAAGATCGAAGTTTATGAACTTAGGACAGCAGTGGATCTTGAGTGAATCAAGACTTGGGAACCACCTCAGGTTTTCCCTTAGAGCCAGAATACAGGGCAAACTGTTAAGCTCCGGACAATCGGCTATTGATAGTTCTTCCAAGTGGGGGAAGACGTCAAAGTGCCCTCCTTCATTCCACTCTCGCCATTCTTTCAAGTATTCAATTGACAATTTTTTCAAGCATGGAAACCCCGTTATCTGACCACGGCCATAAAACTCAGAGCCAAGCTGTCTTAAAGCACCCAAACGGATCATGTGCAACTCTCTAAGTTGAGGTAAGCTCCCAAGTGAAGGAAGCACTTCCACTTGTGAGCAATCTATCAAACAAAGTGACACAAGGTGACTACAATAGAGCTTCGAGGCAAACCAGGCAGACAAGGTTGAAGAAAAAAACTTGTAGCCTGTGATAAAAAGTTCTCGGTGCTCCAACTTCATGAGGATACTTCCATTTTCTTGTATTCGTATTGATGGAGAATGCTTGAGGCACGGATATGACACTACTTCAGGACAATCTTCTATCTCCAGCATAGTAAGTTGTGGAAACCACTGCTTTTCGTTGCACCAAAAAACCTGTAATCCATTAAGCTTCGGACACTGTTGTATTTTGAGGCTTCGCAGGACCGGGAAAAGACAAATCTGTTCAGCTCCAACCCACTTTGTCCACTCTGACATGTTACTAATTAACATCTCTTCTAAATGAGGAAATCCCTTCACTTGACCTTTTCCATAGAACCCAACGCCAATTATTGTTATAGCATTCATTTTGGATATGTGCAACTCTCTAAGCTGAGGTAAGCTTCCAAGTGGAGGAAGCACTTCCACTTTTGAGCAATCTTCCAAACGAAGTGACACCAGGTGAGTACAATAGAGCTTCGAGGCAAACCAAGCTGTCAAGGTTGAAGAAAAAAACTTGTAGCCTGTGATACAAAGTTCTTGGTGATCCAACTTCATAAGCATACTTCCATTTTCTTGTATTTGTACTGATGGAGAATTCTTGAGGCATGGATATGACACTACTTGAGGACAATCTTCTATCTTCAACATAGTAAGTTGTGGAAACGACTGCTTTTCGTTGCACCAAAACACCTGTAATCCATTAAACTTCGGACACTGTTGTATTTTGAGGCTTCGCAGGACCGGGAAAAGACAGATATGTTCAGCTCCAACCCACTCTGTCCACTCTGGCATGTTACTGATTAACATCTCTTCTAAATGAGGAAATCCCTTCACTTGACCATCTCCATAGAACCCACAGCCAATTATTGTTATAGCACCCATTTGGGTGATGTGCAGCTTCCTAAGGTGAGGCAGCTGCCCAAGTGGAGGAAGGAGATCAAGTCCGGAAAAATCTTCCAGATAAAGTGACTCCAGGGAGGTAAGCAAGAGTTTGTCAGCTAGCCATGTTGGAGATGTGATGCCAGTATAGCCTCTGATATGTAGGGACAATAAATTTGGATGAGGTTGCAAATCTTCAAGAACATCCAATGCCGCAGCAGGCACTGTGCGAGAATGGCAATTCCATGACAACCACAACTCATTGAGCTTTCTTTTTTCATACAGTCTGGCCTCACTGACTGAGTGGATGTCGTCCACATTCTCAAGATTTTGAATCCCTAATCCTCTCAGGTGCCTCAAATTTTTTAATTGTGCAATACGGAAGCCTCTATGCTTCTGAACTCGAAAAACATCTAGTGTCTGTAGGGAAGTCATTTTCCCAACATCAGTGACACCCGTGAGGAAATTCTTCCCTTCATCTTCGACAAGATATCGCAAATTAATCAAGTTGGACATGTTTGGGGGCAGGCGAACAAGGTTGGGGCAATGACTTATGTTCAATACTTGTAGATGGTATAGCTGGCAGACAGTTTTAGGTAATTCCGTAAAGTTAGACCAGCTTAGGTCCAGATAACGCAAATGCATCAAGATACCAATTTCATCCAGCTGCTCCCTTGAAAAAGTGTAACGTAAAAATAGAACTCGTATGGTAGTGGGCCAGCCAAACCTCACAAACACACCTGCACGACCCATTTGCCAGCCAAAAGAGGAAGGACGAGTCAACATCAGAGTGCGCAAGCTTTTGGTATGTCTGAAGCCTACACATGAGTTTCCGTCCGCACCAAACAGACCCATATCGTAGGCATGGTCAGAATTAAGGACAAACAAATGATGGACATTGACTGGGATAGGTAATGTACCGTCAGTTACCCAGCATTCACCTTCTGAAACAAGTTGAGCTAGGTCATGTAACAAGTCATGCATCCTGTAGTGTCTGCCATAAGCTTTTTCAAAAAAAGAACCCCAAAGTAACTCGTTAAGGTATTCTTTTGCAATGTCCTCTAAAGTGTCATCCCCTCGGGGCTTCTGAATGAAGCCTTGCGCCATCCAGCCAAAGATGAGTTCCTGCTCACTAATTATGTAATCCTTAGGAAACACAGCGTAGTAAGCAAAACAACACTGCAAGCTTGGAGACAGATGCTGAAAGCTCAGTCGCAAAACAGGCATGATGTCATCAGGATATTGTCTTACTTCCCACATGTTGCTGCTGTTCAGAAAGCTGCGCCAACGCTCCTCGTCATGGCTTCTGCTGAGTAATCGCCCCATAGTCTTCGCAGCTAACGGAATACCATGCAGTTTCTTGGCTATTGCTCTGCCAATATGAGCCAAGCTATTCTCCTCTGTGATGTTTGCACATTGTTTGAAGAAAGACCAAAACTCATCATCTTGTAACCCATGCAGTGTCACACTGTCAAATGAACCCATAACCTTAGCAATTTTCTGATCTCGAGTTGTAACTACAACCATGCTTCCAGACACCCCTGAGGAAAACGGAGCACAAAGCTTGTCCCAGTTGATCACCCACACATCATCGAGAACAATAAAGAACCTTTTCTCTTTAATTTTCTCCACTAGAGTTTTCTGGATTGCATCCAAGCTATGCGATGTACTAATCCCATGAGATTCTCCACCAATTGAATGCACTATGTCAACTGTCACCTTTTTCACGTCAGGAGTGTCGGAAACACAAGCCCAGGCCCGCACATCAAATGAACTGACCACTCTGTGATGGTTATACAAAGACTGTGCGAGAGTAGTCTTCCCAACTCCACCAATGCCAACAATTGTCAGAACAGAGAAGTTCTTGTATCTAGATTCCTGGTGCTCACCTAGCACCCTGTTTATGATACTGCTGACCTCTTCATCCCTCCCAAACACCTTAGGCTCAGTCAGGAAGGAGCTTGTCTGTCGGAGATTGACCTCCTCTGGTTGTGGGTGGGTAGCCATGGACGCCAACATCTCCAGCTTGACAATTTTCCCGACCTTATCGGCAGTCTTCTCAAGGTGGCCAGAGATTGATCTAATCCTAGCAGACATTGCATCCTGGTCAAAGTTGGGGCGAACAGCTTCCTGCCCTTGCATGACGCTGTCACTGCTTGTCCTGGCCCTCTTGGATGGGTTGGGCAGAACAGAGCATGAACGGCGGACAACCATCTGGACAGCAGAGGAAGAAGCACCGTCAGGGTTGTTCGTGCCACCACCGGTGCTGTCAACGAGCTCCTTTAGGCGGTAGTACTCCATCTCGTCCAGCGCGTCATCAGCACCATAAGCAGCAAGCTTCAGCTCCCTGATGAGATCCGACAGAGCATCTTTGTGGACAGGATTATGCTGCCCAATACTCTGGAGCACCACACGGGCCATGCGAAGTTGGTTCTTTAGGTCCCTGACGTCGTCGTCGAGAACCGAACGAGCAGCCCACTGCTCGAGCTTAGAGCCATAGTACTTGTCAAAGACAACCTGCAAGATCCCTCCAGCGAAGCCTGCAGCTGTCGCGGCGTCCATCGCTGCGAAAGAGGAGCACCAACAGTGCACAGGTGTGTATGAGATTAAGATGAGAGGACCGCAAGGTTTTCAGAGAAAAGGATTGAAACCATGCAAAATGAACGGAAGTTAAGGAATTCATAGTTACCTACTTCTGTTGGGAAAAGATGCTTGCGGAGGAACCAGCGGGATTGGGTTCTTGGATGAGGAAGGTTTTACTGCAACGAAGAGACGAGAGTGCGCGTTGCTTCAGCAAACAACCCTCTGGTCGCAGATTGGAGAGGACTTCGAGTCCCTGGTGCCTACTGCGCAGACGGCATGGGCCACGCGAAGACCCTCCGGATGCTGCGAAATTTCTACTTTACTTTTCTTCCATATTCGCTGGAGCACATTAGCTCCAGAGAAAAAAATAATCTGGCTCTCCGTCGGCTACGCGGTTCGGCCCACTTGACTGAAGCAGTCCGCCGCGACGGGTCTCCTCAACTTCGAGACCTCTACGCGGCGGAGACAGGAGGATCAAGCAACACGTCCGATCGTGGCCGCCTCCAGGCTGCTCTGGGCTTCCCGCGCCGTCGCCTACCTCCGGATGCTCTGTCTACCTCTACTGTTTATTTCTTGGGCATGTATCTTGCGTTCACTGTGCTGTGATATTGGGATCAAAGGTTTTGCGCGTTAGAACGGAGTGATATGGTTATCTCTTGTAATGATCGCGTTCACTGTGCCTTTGAGATTATTTTACCGCACTCGGGCACTCGGCACCTCTTGTGAGCAGTTCGGTGTCACCGTGTAATCAGTTCAGTGCGATGTGTTTTTCTTAGGGACCTATATTGTAGGCAAAGGCAAGCAGCTTAACTGAACAAATCCATTAAGACAACGAACAGAGTCTGGTATTTGTTAGAGCAAAAATACAGTGGGAAGGAGAGAGGAAACAAGAGGAAGACAGAAGAAAACTACAGGTTATGGATTCTCCATAAAATCCTTGTCGTAAATGTTGATGAATAAAATATGATTTCCCCTTGGGGTGATTGAGAAGAATGTGCAGATCATTTGTGGGTTGTGCCAGAACGGTTTAAGACTTCAGAAAATTTGCTAAGTTGCAGGAATATACACTAGTCTTTCTACCTACCATGGACAGTATAACACTTAAAGTACCAAGAAGGAAGACCGTTAGATTGGCTATGCTCAACTTCCAACGACATAGAGGGGACTGCTGTCAAGAGCATGTAATATATGATGGTGGATGAATATTATAGTAACTAGACTGTTAAGATGAATTTAAAATATCAGAGAAAAATCCTATGGTGGCTGCATTTCTATTCTATATGGAATGGTTGTTTGTATAACAGTGTTTACCGAAGGAATAATGTATCATGTGCACACAGGTCCTCCCATGTACACACCGTGCACACCAACTAAAAAAAATCGTGAAAAATTATGAAAAAAATTGTAGATGTACTTCATAGATTACTCTACCTATGTATAAAGTTTCAAGATCAAATTCATTATATATCGAGTTACAAAAAGAAAATTCTGACAAGTTTAAAGAATTTAAATTTGTCAGAATTTTCTCTTTTTTATAACTCTTGATACATAATGAATTTGAACCTATAATTTTATACATAGGTAGAGTAATCTATGAAGTATATTTACAATTTTTTTTAAGAATTTTTCACGACTTTTTTTAGTTGGTGTGCACGATGTGTACACGAAAGGATCTGTGTGTACAGGATACATTGCCTTCAGAGTTACCTCCTTCCGTTGGGAAGAGATGCTTGCAGGGGAGCCAGCTGGATTGGGTTCTTGGATGAGGAAGATTAACCGCAACAAAGAGAGAGTGCTCCCTGCGAACAACCCTCTGGTCTTCATGTAGATAGCAGAGGACTCGAGAGTCCCTAGTTAGGGATGGCAATGGGTACCCGAAACCCGATACCCGATGGGTATTTACTCCATTAGGGTACAAATTTGGTCCAATAATCATACCCATGGGTATCTTAATGGGGGAAAACCTTCACCCGTCGGGTATGACGGGTACGGGTACGGGGGTACCCGTTCACCCGTGGGTATGATCCACCCGCTTCTCGCTTGATGAGGTGAATGTTATCAAGTTCAACTTGTTCATCATGCATTCATCAAATTTATTCATTTCTCCAACACAATACAAGGGTACATAATCATCAACCATTAATGAGAAACATATCATCAAGTTGACATGTTAAAAAAATTAAAAAACTTGAATTAACTACACATTAATGCGGGTATGGGTTACCCGTCGGGTCCCGTTACCGCGCACCTGCACGGCACGGTAAATTTTGTACCCTAAGCGGTATGGGTATTTTAGCGGGTGAATTTTATTAACACTGTGCGGCAGTGCACGGAGGTGATACCGCCGGTATATACCGTTGCCATCTCTATCCTAGTGCCTCTGCGTAGACGACATGGGCCGCGCGAAGACCCTCCGGTTCTTTGAAATTTCTACTTTACTTTTCTTCCATATTAGCGGAAGCATCTTAATTCCAGAAAAAAAATCTGGACATTAGTGGGAAAATTCATCGCGCTTGTTTTCCACGCAACTAGACGACGGCAGCATTCACGCTTGCTGCGAAATTTTAAGTAATCACAGTCTATTATTTATTTATACTTTAATATTTATACATATGTTAAAAAGGAAAACATGAAAGCACCTCTCAAAAACAATCTAGGCATTAGCAAATCACAATTGGAAAATTTATGGTCGCTTGTTTTCCCAGAAGCCAGCTGGGTCGTCCACGTATTTACACAATCTATCTATCTATCTACGTATTTACACAATCTATCTATCTATCTACCTATCTATCTAGGGGACATATTCAGTGCTAATGTGAATTCAGTGCTAATTTCGTGCTAATGGCATGTAGAAGTTTTGAAAAATTCTCAAAAAATTACCACATGTAGGGGAGGTGAACCTCTACAACCCTGCAAAATTTGAAGATGAAACTCAATCGCATTTGAAAGATATGAAAAAGACAAACTCAGCATAAATAGTACTTGTTACTGTTTTAGCACTATTCTTTTTGCTGTTTGTCTTTTTCATATCTTTCAAATGCGATTGAGTTTCATCTTAAAATTTTGCAGGGTTGTAGAGGTTCACCTCCCCTACATGTGGTAATTTTTTGAGAATTTTTCAAAACTTCTACATGCCATTAGCACGGAATTAGCACTGAATTCACCATTAGCATTGAATATTTCCCCATCTATCTATCTATTATAATATTAAAGCAGATGCAAAAGAAGCCACCATATTCGCTCTCAAGGCTAGAAATTTCTACATTAATCGAAGAAAAAAAGATCTACACTGTTGATCATGGTGGGTCTAGATTATAACGATCTAGATTAAAAGAAAGAGTTTGTGTCATGTACAATACATGGGTTTGTATTATATACAATCTAAAAATAACTCAAATTCGAATAAAAATAAAATAAAATCATAAATTTGCCATACGATTAAAAGAAAGAGTCAAAGTACAACAAAAATTTGAAACAAAAATAAGAGATAATTAATAATCTAATTTCCATATGAACGTCAAAATAAAATTGAAATTAAGAATACAAATTTTAAAAAAAATCAAAATAAAAACAAATGTAATTAGTAATATGATTTCCATATGAACATCAAAATAAAACTTAAATTTAAAATAAAAACTAGTAGTTGGATTTGTATACTAATTTCAACATAAAAAATTGAAATTTGGAATGAAAAATGAAAAAATAAATTTGATTTCGTACAAACATCAAAATAAAGAGTTCACGTTAAGTACAATAAAACCAAAATTCCCTATAAAAATAAAATAAAAGTAGCAATTTGATTTCCGTCACGAACAACAAAATAAAAATAAAATTTGAAATAAAAATCAATTGAAAATTAGTAATTAGATTTGTATACTAATACCAATCTAAAACTAAAATTTAGAATAGAAAGCAAAATACAATTAGCAATTTAATTTCCATATGAATTGTAAAGTAAAATCCTAAAAAGCTTAAGTTCAAAATAAAATAAAATAAAAAATACCAATGGGATTTGTATATGATTCCAACCTAAAACTATATTAAAAAATCTATGTCATGTATGATCCAACAACATAAAAAATTAACTGAAATTAAAAATAAAAATAAAATAAAATGAGAAAGGCCCAAGCCAAAGGAGCCAAAAGCTGCAATGACAAGTGTTATGTGTCTGCATTGTTGAAGAAGTCTATAGCAAAAGAAGCTTGATGACAGGAAGGCCCTGGTAGAGAGGAGAAGAAGCTTTGCATTGAAGACAAGCTAGAGAGGATATACATATCCATTGGGTAGCTAGAAACATGCTATCGCTGCTGAGGGACATGACATCGCACATGATGGTGGGAAAATTCTTCACATTGTTAGATAACGACAAAGCAAACATGCTAACATCATAGAAGATGGGAGGTCTTCATGCTAGTGAGGAAGCAACATCATTGAGTTGGCAAATATCAAATAAGAGAAGCGACCGATATGGGACAAGCGTAAATCAAGCATGTATAATATCTTGCATGTGTATATGCATGCATTAATTCGTTTGAATCAAAACAAGTTGAACAAAAGTTACTAATGAAGAAAGAACAGGTGTATATAACTATATGTTCTATGCAAGATGAAGAATTGCTACATTTCTAGGAACCCCTAACAACTTTTTATTCTCAATGATTTTCTTTCCTCAAAGCTTTTACTTCAATTACATCCATTAAGTTGAATTTATCTTCAAGCTTCTACTGTCATTTCTAATGTTTATGATATCCTAAAAATTTAAATAGTCTACAAAATACGTACTATCAAGCATATAAGTTATATCATTTGATACTACAAACTATTAAAAAAAATCTAGCCACGCAAATGCACGAATCACCCTGCTAGTTATAATATTGAAACAGAGGCAAAAGAAACCACTACATTCACTCTCAAGGCTATAAACTCCCACATTAATTGGAGAAAAAAAAGAAATATCTACATCGTTGATCACGGTGGGTCCAGATTAAAACAGTCTAGATTAAAAGAAAGAGTTTGTGTCATGTACAATAAAAATTGAAATTCAAAATAAAATCAAATAAAATCAAAAATTTGATTTCCATACGATGAAAAGAAAGAGTCCAAATACAATAAAAATAAGAATAAAAAATAAAAGTTAATTAATAATCTAATTTCCATATGAACATCAAAATAAAATTGAAATTCAGAATAAAATTTTAAAAATATTCGAATAAAAAGATAATTAGTAATATGATTTTTGTAAGAACATCAAAATAAAACTGAAATTTAGAATAAAAATTAGTAGTTGGATTTATATACTAATTCTAACATAAAAAACTAAAATTGGAATGAAAAATTAAAATGTAAATTTGATATCCATACTAACATCAAAATAAAGAGTCCACTTCAAGTATAATAAAAAACAAAATTCCTTGTAAAAATAAAATAAAAGTAGCAATTTGAATTCCATACGAACAACAAAATAAAAATAAAATTCAAAACAAAAATAAATTGAAAATTAGTAATTAGATTTGTATACGATTACCAACCTATAATTAAAATTTAGAGTAAAAGAAAAATAAAATTATCAATTTAATTTCCATACTAACTCTAAAGTAAAATCTCTAAATGGCTTAAATTAGAAATAAAAAAATAAAAAAACCAATTGGAGTTATATACTGATTCTAACATAAAAGCTGTATTAAAAAATATATGTCATATATGATCCAACAAACACAAATATAATTTGAAATACAAACAAAGAAAAAATGCTAATTTATTTTGCACAAGAATTTCAGTTCAATTTCCATTTGAGTTTCTAACTAAAATCCCTAAATAAATATAACCGGCATAAAAATTAAAGGAACATTAAATAACTATAATTTAAAATAAAAGGAGAAAAGCCAAAGCTGAAGGAGCCAAAAGCCACGATGACAAGTGGTGAGCGTCTACATTGTTGAAGAAGTCCATAGGAAAAGAAGATTGATGATGGGGAGGCCCCGGTAGAGAGGAGATGAAGCTTTGCATGGAAGATGAGCTGCAGTGGATATATATATCCATTGGAAAGCTGGAAATGTGCCATCGCTGTTAAGGGACATGATATCACACACGATAGTGAGAAAATTCTCTATATTATTAGATAATGACTAAAGCAAACATGCTAGCATCATAGAAGATAGGAGGTCGCCCGTTAGAGAGGAAGTAACATAGTTGAGTTGGCAAACATTGAATAAGAGAAGCGACTGATATAGAACAAACATAAATCAAGCATGTATAATAACTTGCATGTGTATATACACGCATGAATGCATTTGAATCAAAACAAGTTACAACAAAATCAGAGTAGAGATGGTGCTACTCTATGGAATATGACATGTGGACCCTACTTTTATGATATATAAGTTAAAAAACCCTAACTCCACTTCAACGGGCCATTCACCCGACCCCTACTCCCGATTCCCCCCACGCCCACCGCAATCCCCATTCCCGATCGGCACCACCCACCTCGATCCTGATCTCCTTCCTAGCCACCGCCACATCCAATGCTACTGTCGCTCGGCCTTCGCGCCGGCCTTGGCCCCCCGAGCCACCACTTTCACCCACCTCGGCCCCTGCTGTCCCTAGGCCCCCCTTCACCTCCACCTTGGCCCCCACTCTCCTCCTCCCTCCATCTCCCCTCCCATCCCTCCGACCGCCTCCCCTCCTCCCGTTAGGCGTGGCGCCTTCCTTCTTCTTGCAAGTACGCGTGTCTCGGGATGAAAATGGAACAGAACTGGTTGGAAAGTGTTTTTTTGTTTCTATTTCCACATGTTTTAGTGGTAATAGAAACGAATTCACAAACCACATAAATGGATACGGAAATAGACAAAGGATGTGAAATCGGATGTGGAACAAAACAAGCGGATCTGAAGCGAAAGCGAAAAATTTCTTCTAGGTATGTTCCAATTGTAACAACCTAAAAATTTGTAAATTCTATAATGGAGCATTTAATTCGGATTTTATAAATTTTTCTCTAATTTTTAGCATTTAATTAATGAGTTTTGTGATTTTTAGATTTAAATAAATAATTTATTTCAGAAAAACAAAACCAAAATCTTGATAAAAATAATTTTATTTGTTAAAATTTTACAAAATATTTTTGAGAATTTTTGTAGAATTTTTAACTCTATTTGATATTTTCTATAAAGCAATGTTTATTTCTAGTATTATTAAAATTAGAAAATGGAATTCCCAATTTCATTTATACTATAGTTAGAAAATGGAATTTCTGATTTCATTTATTCGAATTTTTATTTTTGTTTTCATTTTCGTCGAACTAGCTTTCCTGCTCGCTTTTCAACCCTACGTGTGCCCTGTTTGCCCTCTCCTTCCCCCTCCGGCCATGTGCCCACATCTACCCTATGGGTACCCATCAGGTTCGGACGTGCCCATATGAGCACAGATCTACGTCCGTCGTGAAGCTTAGTGGGTTCAGATGAATGACATGTGTTCAGATTTGGATGGTTGATACGAGATAGTTGTACCCGAAGGTATCCATCCGATTGCCATCCATAAACAGACAGGGCATGTGCAATCGCATGCCAGTGGCCGGGTTTCCTTCCTTGCTGCCTACCACGACGAAAAGAGTGCCAATAATTGACTCACGAACCGTATTATTCTTCTTGTGAGCTACCAACTCCTTACTTGTTTTTTGAGAAAAGTAACAAGGCCTATGTAGCTCAATGATAAAATTTGCGAACATATCATTAGTTTTATGAAGAGAGTTTCGTATTATTCTTCTTGTGAGCCACCAACGCCTTGCTTTTTTTTTTCTTGAGATGCACCAACTCTTGTAGTTAGGAGCCGCCAGCTAAAGCAACAAAGTGTATGTATCAATGACAAAATTTGCCAACATATCTTTAGTTTTACCAACTCCTCGTGAGCCGCCAGCTCTTTACTTTTTATTTTCTTGAGATGCACCAACTCCTGTAGCTAGGAGCCAGCTAAAGCAACAAGGTGTATGTAGCTCAATGATATAATTTGTCAACATGTCTTTAGTTTTACGAAGAGTGTTTCGTATTATTCTTCTTGTGAGCCACCAACTCCTCGTGAGCCACTAACTCCTTACTTTTTTTTTTCTCCTTGAGATGCACCAACTCCTGTAGTTAGGCGCCAGCTAAAGCAACAAGGTGTATGTAGCTCTACGTTTCAAATATAGACGAAAATAGCTTAAAAATCGCGATTTTTGACTGTATCGAACTGACTCGATAAACTATACCAGTCCAATTCAAAAAATTTTATGTGACATAAACCGGTCAAAAATCAGTGAAAATTGATAGAAAATCGGACAAATTCGGTTTTTGTAATTGTTCGCTTAGTTTGCCGTATTTTGAAGAAAACCGATCAAAAACCGGTGAAAATCGCTCGGTTGATTTTCGATATTTTACTACCATGTTCAAATAGTTTGACTTCGAAACCATTCGACAAAATTCAGTGCCAAGCGGTGGACAATTTGTGAGCTCGAAACGGTATTGTAATCCCTGTGTAGCTCAATAATAAAATTTGCAAGCATATATGTAGATTTATCAGAAGAGTTTTTACCATTTTTGAGAGGTATGAGTACCTCTCCACCAAATTACTCTTCTTAGTATATTTTGATACATTCAACCTTTAAATTTTTGGTACCTCTTGAACTCTCGGTGAATGCTTACTTTTGGTACATCTTGATGCTGGCTTAATGAATAGATTGACATCTTGTAAGGATGGTAATAAGTTTTTTTTGTTATAAAACTGATTCTTAGGGCCTGTATGATTTTGCTTTGGATTCTCTAAAAGCTGATTTTGGATTGTGATTGTAGAGAAGTCGATTCTCTAAAAGATGGAATACAAAAACACATATAAAGTTGATTGTGGATTCTAGTGTAAATGGATGGGCTAGATTGAGAGAATTGATTTTTAGAATCAGGTTGTTTATTTTTTATTCTGATTTTAGAGTTGGAATCCAGTATCAAAAGAAAAACAAACCGGCTTTAAACTTGAAGTTCTTTCCTAGTATGGGTCAAGAAGCCTACAGTTTGTTGAATTTGGAGCATTTTATACGCGTTACTCACTCACTCATATTTCAGACCAAACCATCTCCGCCCCGTGAATAACACTTCCGACTGACTGTCTTTTTGCGTTAATTGCATGCAGAACTGCCAGTCGGTGGGGATGTTAATCTAAGCAGCCAATGGCCATTTGATACAGAAATCCTCAAAAATAGGGATGTAAGTGGCGCCGCTGGCCCGCAAATTGAACAGTGATCGCGTAGAAATTTTGCGGGCATAGGGGCAGCCACGCCCGCAATGCACACGGAAGCAGGGCAGATTTAGGGATGTCAGCTATGCCCGGCACTTCAAAAGAATTGAAAAAGGTACAATATCTTAATAGGTTAAATTTGTTAATTAAATTGGTTTCGATTTCAATGAGTATAGAATTTTTAAGGGCTTAGAACTATTTATGTTATAATTTTAGCAAATTTTAAATATATGTGTCAGATTTATTGTTATAGTTAGAATGGCAAAAACAACTGAAAACAAGATTTAATGTAGAAAACCCTTACGGAAAACAATCCACTGTAATATTCAAGTTTACATATACAGAGAGTTGGCTTATATAGCTAAAAAGAATCTGGGTTATTGAAGATTTTGACTAACAACTTATTTAAATAAAATCAAAAGATATGAAAATATAGTTATTTAAGTTATCTCTAACAAATCTCCCCTTAATTCAAAATCCATAATGATATTGCCTCTGGAAACTCCGAAAGCTAATTAAGCACTATGAATACAAGTGTGTTAAGGGTAATTGAGCACTATGAATACAAGTGTGTTAAAAGATCAAAGGATTATTGAATAAGGAACACTGCAACAGTCAATCCAAATGCTTGTAGTGCAAAACATAGACTAGAATAGTCTTATCCAAACAGTTCTCATGAAGCAAGATTAAGCAAACCACCAATAGGTCGAGAAAAAGACTAGAACAGCTAATCTAAACACACAACTATCAACAAAACAAATGAAGAAATCTGAGTCTTCTATAATTCATAACTCCAGTAAAACCTGAGTTGATCATCAAATGGTATAAATCAAGACATCACCTGTAGCGCTTAATAGATAGCAAAAAACTCTTATCATGGACTTTTGACATGCTCCACCTGGAATATAAAATTCGGCAAACAACGCTCATTGAAAGGTCAACTTGTAGTTGTAATTATCACGTACGTTAAAAATGCCAAGATGAAGAAAAACTTTCGTACCATCAATGGAGTATAAATTACAGTACACCCTTATATCAAGCAAAGACAGCTAAACAATATTGTAGTATCTACGCAGAAAAAATTTCTTCTTGCACTTTAAACCTTCATCTTAAATTAATATTGAAGCAAAACCTTCACCAGTAAAACCCTGAAAAATATAATCCTATCAGTAGAGTATCATTAAATTTCAAATTTAATTGTCTTCTGAACTGACAATATTTTTTTCAAAACTCCTCGATCAAGTATGTGGTTCCTCTCCATCAACATCTAGAATAGTAAATGCAGCACCAAAATAACGAAAGACACTGAAAAAAACAACCAGAGACTTCAGCCTTAACAAAAGCAACTAGGTGGGAAAGCGCGCTACGCTGCGCCGGTTGAATTTCGATAGCATGCGCTCGGGAAAATAAACTTTTTTTATTTTCGCAAAACCACTAACCGGTCAAAAATAGTCCAGAGGAAAAATGGGAACAAATTATCAGAGATGACAACATTCTTTTGTCGAGCCTAATACTCTACGTGTTCACTGAGTAATAATACATGTTCGCAAAACCACCCACCGGTGAAAAATAGCCTAGAGGAAAAAGGGCGAAAAATCTTCGATGAATCTGTTTTTTTTTGTGACCAAAATATATTTTCCGGGTTTTTTTGGCGACGAAAACAATTTTTTCGAGTTTTTTTTGTTGCGTTTGTTTAAAAAAATGGTCGTTAGGACGCGCCGGCGAATCCTCGGATCGCTATAAATCTCCGGACGAATCTACATATTTTTTAAAAAAGACCCGCAGTTATGACCCGTTGGCAAATCCATAAGTTGATACAAACCTTCAATGAATCCGTGTTTTTTTTTGTGACGAAAACATTATTTTCGTTTTTTGGGGTGCTGAAAACATTTTTTTCGGATTTTTTTGTTGCGTTTAATAAAAAAAATGGGTCGTTAGGACCCACCGGCGATCCGCTGACGAAAAACATTGTTTCCGTTTGGGGGTGAAAATATTTTTCCGGTTTTTTTGTTGCGTTTGCTTAAAAAATGGGTCCACGGTCGCTATAAATCTTCTGGACGAATCTATATTTTTTAAAAACCATGATACGACCCATTGGCAAATACATAAGTTGCTATAAACTTCGACGAATCTGCTTTTTTTTTTGTGACGAAAACATTTTTTTTTTTTTTTAATGCGAAAATATTTTTTCGGTTTTTCCGGTATAAAACATTTTCCCGAGAAAATGGAGAAAGGACCTGAACGTAAGAAGTAGGGACCTGGTTGTTTTTTTTTGGACCTGTTCGCTATCCTGAAAAATTAGAAAAGGGTTTGTTCGCGATTTTAAATTAACGGGAGGTTTTTCTGTAAAATACCGCACCAGAGACCTAAACGTGAAGAAAAAAAATATTTTTGTCTCACAAAAAAATCGGAAAGGACCTATCCGTAATTTCAAGGAAACGGAGGGGGGTTTTCGCAAAAATGCCAGGCGACACGTGGGTGCCCCGGTCGGCTGCCGATTCTTGCGCATATAGGTAATGTAATGATGGCCGGCTGATGACTTTGGCGGTAATCGTCGTCCTTTTGTGGCAACAAGGTGCACGTGAAGAACCAGCAGGTGAAGACCAAGATGGTGACCTCGAGAACTCTGCCAAGTGCCAACTGCCAAGAACAACAACTTCGAGAAGCGATGACACCGGCGGGAGGCACGGTGGCGCAGCGGCCGAGGTAAGGGTGCGACCGGCACTGGCAAAAAGCAGGGCGGCTGAGCCGGACGTGTTGTCAGGACCTACGAGGAATCCGATACAAAACACCAAATCCGCAACTAGATCACCGAGTAGAACTGTAGGAAGAGCAGATAGCGGAAGAAACGGAATAAGTCCTTTCCTAAAGATCGAAATGTTCCCCCGCTCGCATGCGTTTGAGTCGCGCTCGGCTCGAGCCGGCCGACCGGCTCGGTTTAAATTTTTTTAAAGATCAAAATGTTTCGCCGCTCACATGCGTTTGAGCCGAGCCAATGGTTCGCTCGAGCCGACTGCCCGGCTCAAATTTTTTTTCAATTTAGTCCTTTTAGAAATTACGAATAGGTCTTTCGTAATTTTTTGTGAGAGGAAGATTTTTTCCTCTAAATTTATGCTCAGTCCTCGTGCGCCATTTTACTGAAAAAGAACCTCCGTTAAATTCAAATCGCGAACAAACCCTTTTCTAATTTTAAGGATAGCGACAGTCCAAAACGTAACATTGTGTCCTTACTCTTTACGCCTAGGTCCTTTCTCCATTTTCTCGAAAAATGTTTTTGTCGCTAGAAATATATGTGCGATTCTATCTCTAGACTTTTTCTCACCTCGATTTCCCATCTCGATCTCTAATATTTTTAAAGCATGTATTATTACTCCACTGACGCGTCGATCTCGATATTTTTTAAAACATGTATATGTCGGGACCCGAATTTGCAATCCGAAACCCTCGTGTTTTCAAAGACTAGTCCCGTGATCGAGAGCTAGTGCCCACAGCTAACAAAGATGAATATCACAATCATACATAACGGAATAATAAATAAAGTGTTCATTTTTTAATATAACATGTTGAACAATCTTAAGGTCAACTTACAATTGTGAAGCCTAGATGGCTTCAACTCGAGTAAAACGAATGCAATGAACGAAGAACGCTTGTGAATCCCATCAAAATACCACGGGCATTTGACAAGGTTCAACTCCTAGATATTCGCCTTCTTGCGAGACTTCTCCTTCTTCAAGACAAAGACTTCTCCTCAACCGTGATGTTTTGTTAAAGCAAGGGTGAGTACACAACCGCACTCAACAAGTCATGCATGTAATGCGCTTCTATTACTACATGCATGGCTTATTCCAAAAGGAATGGTGAATGGTTCTTTTGCAATAAAGCGGCATTCACAAATAATCATAATAGATAGAAAAACAAGAAACAAATAATACCCATAATAAATTTCATAATCATTCTCAAGTAAACATTTCTCATCCTTAACCAATTTCCATATCACAATGTCCACATTCCCAACCTCATTTTATTTTCAAAACTCTACCCTTGATTGTAATCCCGAGCAATGTCCAATACCGCGACTCGGCTATTCAATAGTTTTTACACTCGCAGAGGTTGTACACTTTACCCACAAGATACAATCAACTCATCACGTCACCGTGAATCGCCATACAAAAGTATGCGAATGAGCGATCATAACAAAGCCTTTGTAAACTTCTATCTCAACCTAGGAACCTCTCCAAGTTGTTTTCACTATCACTTCCCACACCGAGCCAAGTATATGACCGACAAACACCGTTGGATCGGTACCAAGCCGCAAAGACAGCATCGCCCCCATACAATCACCCCACTGATGGCCCACCGGAGGTATCAAAGGTGAGATATCGAATCCTACTAAACTAGGTCTTCCCATTCGGACATGTGGTTGTACGAGTGACTCAGTCAAAGGCTTGCAAGGTGAAGTCCTTAACCCACTGTGGCAAGACATCCTTCTCTCAAAATTGGCGCACTGACCCTCACAACACTCAACCCACCCAAATGCCACGATGGCCCACCCGCATAAAGCCACTTGCCACTTGCCCCATCTAAATCCTTTATCACCCTAGTTGATTATTGCAACACAATGCCAACAACAACTCAACATCCATGTAGAACCACGCTGGTTCCACATATCAACATCATCGTGTGGCAACACGTCATACCATTTCACAAACATATTTCATAATCCATTAATCAGTATTATTCTTTTATTTTCAAAAGACATTTGTTGCGTGGCATGGCTAAGCAATTATACACGATCTAACCAACCCACGTTGGCAAGTATTAACAACCAACTATTAATCAACCATCTTAGGGTGACAAATGAATTACGGCATACAAATAATCATGGCAAGGTGATATTAGTAATTAGATTGTATAACTAATCCCAAATTAATTTAAATCATTTTAATTCTTGAACTAGCATGCAATAATTTGAATCAAAGTAAATTTGTAAAACTGGGAGCAATATGATCAAAGCACGACTTGCCTGGCCTTTGCTATCTTTATTGTTCTTTACTCTTTATCTTCGATCCTTGATCCTTGATTCGCAATCTCCGCTTGCTTGATCCTCAACTCCTTCGAGCGACTTCCGGCAATGCGTCTAACGATAAACAAGCACAAATACAACAAAACTCAAAAAGCAAATCAAGTAAACTCCAAATTAA
The DNA here is from genome assembly GCA_036346375.1 of Guadua angustifolia. NCBI lineage: Eukaryota > Viridiplantae > Streptophyta > Magnoliopsida > Poales > Poaceae > Guadua > Guadua angustifolia. The sequence continues at coordinate 97,789 of JAYEVE010000394.1, read as the reverse complement.
GAACGAATAGCATTGGGCACAACAGCTTAGATGAAATTAGGAACTTAAATGGATTAGGTCGATGATTAGACAAAAGAGAACGGCTTTCGGAAAATACACCGAAGAAAAAGATTAATAACCAGGAAAGAAGGAATGATATTCCGAAGAATATTTCTTCCGAGGTTATTATCTTGATTGGATAGCCGATGACATATGGACTCTCGATCTATAGACCGGGTCTACGATGATACGTTAATTCGCCATGAACTAAGCAGATGCTCAAGGTTGACTTTTGTTGATTGAATGGCACAGTCAACCAAAAGAAAGATAGACTGATAGACTAGGTCTAGCACAAGAATATGACATATGGCTAATGGTCTATCGACCAAGTCCACGAATGAATTCTAGGTTAATGGCAGATTAGATTTTCAAGGATAAGACAAGAACAAGTATCGACTGTAGATATGACAACGAGGTAAGGCTATGGTTCACGATTGATCTGTGGATGCGGAATTTACATGTCACGACGCAATGTCGACGCGTAACGCTAACGATGAAACATTAGCGCAAAACGTTAACGGCCAGGCGTTAGCGATGGAACGTTAACGGCAAAACGTTATCGGCTTTAACGCTAACGGCGGAACGTTATCGCTGAAACGTTAACGACGGGCGTTAACGGCGAAGCGATGACGACGCTTTTGAAATAACAGGTGGCGGTCGGTACCGATAGATAGGGCGCCGAGGTCACGACATGGCAACTACATGGCAAATTTGTCTTTGGCCGAATGGGTATCGCCGCTTCGCGATTCCACAGACAGTGCCCGTGATCTGAGGCATCGGTTTTGTTCGCAGAGGCGTCTTCGCGGGTGGCTAATCGAGGGGGCGAAAACCCTAGAGGACTCCCACGCGGAGGGTTTCGGCGCCTATGAACTAGGAAGAACAAGTGATTTTTTACCCAGGTTCAGGCCCCCTTGTGAGAAGGGTAATAACCTTACGTCCTGCTAAATTTCTTATGGGGTGTATCGAACCAGTACAGAGTTCTCGAGTTACAAGCGCATCCGCTAGCTTTCTCTAGTATTGCTTGGTCGACTGATCTAAAATCCGATCCCCCTTCCCCATGCACCCGAGGGCCCTTATATAGGTCAGGCTAACGGGGTAGGTACAAGGAGGGTCATCATGCTGATCTAAATACATTTAATGCTTCCTCTCGTGTTGTCCCGTTCCTCCAGCCTCATTAAATGCCTACGCGTGCCTTTGCCCGTCACGGATGGGACCCTGTGTGTAGGTGTGAGGCGCCGAGGAATGGGCTTGTCGCAGAAAACCCTTGCAATCGAGCAGCCTCGCTATGGCGAGCTCGCTGTTCGACACGCAGACGGGCGGAAGGAGCTCCGGCGGCCACCGTGCGCCCACCTTTTTGTTTTGCGGGCGAAAGGCGGCGAGGCGTCGCCAATCGCCGCCACCCGCCACGTGGATCGGGCGCCGGGCGAAGCGGGCGTGCTTCGCCACTGCTCTGCCGGCGCCGCGTGGACCGGCCTGGCCGGCGGTTGTGATCGCCGCCGATCGCTAGGCCGCCCGCGGCCGGGCGCCGGACGGTGGGCGTGCTCGCCCACACTGCGCCGGGCGCCACGTGGACCGACGCTTTGGCGGTGGGCGTGATCGCCGCCGATCGCCAAAGCCGCCACGCGGGCTGGGCGCCGGACGAGCAGGCGTGCTTCGCCACTCGCCGCCGCGCCACGTGGATCGACGCTGGCCGGTGGGCGTGATCGCCGCCCGACGCCAAAGCCGCCACGCGGTGGGGCGCCGGCGGCGGTAGGCGTGTTTCGCCCACCTTCGCCGGGCGCCACGTGGACCGACGCCGGCCGGCGGCCGTGATCGCCGCCTGATGGCCCTGTCGCCACGTGGACCGCACTTTATGCGGTGGAGAGGTACCCAACAGATCTGGCCGACAAGACCGGCCTGCCCGCCTAGAGCGCAGGCCTAAGACTCCTTTTTTAGAACCTTCCTTTAATGCACTTCAATGCTTGGTGCGCTCTTGGGCAGGGCCACCACTCATGAGGATACGACCGCTTCGGTCCCCGCGCGTATCCTGCGGTTTTCCCTTGGGACCCGAAACGGCGCATAACTTTGTCCCTTCGTGAACCGTCGATGTGGGGTACGCATATATAGATGCATCTGTATTGAGCGGTTCACGCCTTCTGTTTTCTTGCGCACTTAGCTTTCTTGTTCCTTCGCCTCTTTTTCCCAAAGCTCTTCGCCTTCTTCGACTCGCCATGGTGAATCCCATCCCTGCCTCCATGTTGGACGCCACCGCCGTGGACGGATGGGGATTATCGCTACCGAAGGCACCTTCCGCCATCGACGGGGATCGCCATCCTGTGCCTCTCGGACGAGATCGCCCACGCACACCGGCCATGATGGCGGCCTTCTTCCACCCTTTTCCGAATTTTTTCTCACCGTCCCTTCACTTCTACGAAATCCACCATCTTCATCTCACCCCCAACTCTATCATCTTCCTCGCCATCTTCGCACACCTCTTGAAATGTTCATGGGGTGATGTCAACCTTCCTCTCTTCCGCCATTTCTTCATTCTGCGCCCACCAATGACGATTTAAATAGTGGGAGTTGCTACTTCGCCGGACGGGATGGCCTCCCGCTACATTCCTTCAAAGACAGTCCAATCGAGGACATGGCGCAGCGATTAGCTGTACATCCGGGATGACAGCGATCGACGCCTGGGGTGCCGCAAGCGCCAAGACGCTGGAAGCGGAGCTCACGGTCAAGAGACGCAGAGCTCAGCGCAATGGCGGCCCGCGTCGGTAGATTGCGGGACGCCGGACTGAACGGAGGGCTGGTGGCCCGGGACTACACGGCACGGAGGATCAGCCCTCTTCGCCGGCGCGTTCGGCCTTCATGGCAGTACACAGGCGATAATGACTCGACGCAAGACGCGTGGCGGGACGTAAGCCCTTGTCTCCTTCAAGTTTCCTTTAAGCACATGTTTTTCCTGCGGCTTCCTACCAACCGACCGCCATCTTTTTCCCTTTCTTGCGACAGGCGATGGCAACTTTGAGGAGCCAAACCTGGGCCGGTGGTTTGTCATACCGGTGTCACGGCTCCAACCGACAGTTTTTCCGTCGGACGCCCGCGGCGCTTCGGCCGACTGGAGCACGCGAGCGCTGCGGATCGTCGAGTTGTTCCCGCAATGGACTCTACGGGGCAGGCGTGACCTCGCCTTGCGTTGCCTGGTGATCGAGGACGTGCTGCCGCCGCAATCAAGACTGCAGTAAGCGGCCACTCGCCGCCGACACCACAGGCTCGGACCCTAAGAGGACCCGGGCCACGGATCAAAGCACCGCCACCGCCATCCAATGAGGCGGTACCCTCAAGGAACGGGGCACGGGGCGCCCTCATTTACTTCACCTCCGGCGCCGCCCCCTCAAAGACCGCCCGGAGCCTTCACCAACCATACTTCCTCCGGCGCCGACAACTGTGGCGCCGACAACCCCAGCCACGGGAGCCCAGGCCACCGCTCAGCAAGGTGGTCTCACACTCCCGATGGCGGCTGAGCTCGAGGGCGCCATCAAGGGCGGCCTCAAACGCGCCAAGGGTGCTAACACCCCGGCGCCCACCGAGACGGCGAGGCCTCGCCAGTGCCTCCCGCCGCCAAGAACGCGAAGATATTCGAGCACCGCCGCCGAGGTCTCGCCCTCGCCATCGCCGCTTGCCCTTGACCCAGCCGTCGAACTCTTCACCCAAGTGAACGACATGCGCGGCACACTGGCGCCGTTCTTGCCGCCGCCTCGCACCGCGTTTCAGACGGCCCAACAGCTTGCCTCGATGTGGCGAAACGGTAAGGCGGAGCGGGAGAGGGCGGCGGTGGCGGCGCAGAAAGGGCCAACACGACCGCAATGCGCGTGAGCCGGGCGGAACGGGCCGAGACACGGCAGAGAGGGCGGCGCGCGCCGAAGACCTCGGAACTTGAATCCTTCCGCCGCGGCGCAACCTCGCGATCATCTTTGAAGAAGGCGTTCAGCGCACCAAGAGGTGCTCGAACCCTTGGGGTGACGCCGAACGCGCCGAGAAACTCGGCGCTTCAATTTGCCCATGCGACCAACCAGGCCGCGAGGCGCTTAGAGACTCCTGCCGCCCTAGCCGCCGCTCCGCCACGGAAGGACGCCAGGTCGCGATCATGGCCGCGACCTATACGCTGGCCTGCTGCGCCAGCCGCGACGCCGCTTTTGATCCCATGGCGGTGGTGACGGCCGGCGTCGAAGGAGACGCAGAGCAGGCGGCTCAGGTGGAGGCGCGGGTGCGCGCGGCTACTGAACACATGGCTGAGATGCTACAGGTGGAGCAGCCGGCCATGGACGTCTCCACTCCTCTGGCCGTTGAAGGCGGCGCCGATGATGAGCTTGATTTCGGCGAGGACGAGGAGTGAAGGCGCGACCTTCTTCGCTTCTCCTCTTTTTTTCTTGCTTTTGTTGATGAACTGTGGTCCGTAAAAACCTTGGACAACTTTTGGATGAATGTTAGATGTTTAATCGTTATTCATGCGTTTGCTCATTTTTCATGCTTGAATTCACCACATTGGCTTGTTAGGCGGTCGTCATTCGACTTAGCTAAGACGCTTTTAGAAACACCTAATTTAGGTAGCGTTTCTAAGTCTGCGCTAAGTGATTTCATGTGCCCGCCAGATCGCGAGCATAGATTATGCGGACCACATAAAATGTAAGTGAAAATGTCCTTAATCGAACAAGGAACGCAAGACACAAAGAAGGCCTTAGCGTCGAAGTTTTAGCGAGATTATCGCAGTTTCGACCTTCCAAACTTATACCTCGATGATCGCTTAAAAATATGCTACACAGAACGCGCGAAACAACAAGTTCTCGGAAGTGCTCTTAGGCCGTAAACACTCAACGGAGACGACCAATGGTGCTTCAGGAGCCAACCCGAGGCGACGAGCCGTGGTAGGAGTCTTGTCTAGCGATACTCCGATGACTTGGTCTCACGGACGTTAACACTTAGCACATCTTCCTTATCATGAGGAACCATTGGTTTCAACACTTGCGATAACCACGCATCTTGACCTATCTCAGGATATGATCGCAAGAAATGGCCAAAGAACGCGTATAAAGCGCTTATCTTATTTCGTATGCAGCGATGAGCGACTTGACGCTACTGGCGAAAGACGACGGAAGGCTGGCGAAGCAGCCGGCATCAAGCGACCCCGAGCCATCAAGGCGACCAATTTTTCGAGCGGCATTCCCGAAAAAGGCGGCCGGCGAAAGCACGACGGAAGGCTGCTGATCAAATGGCATCAAGGCCAGAAACCCGAGCCACGGGCGATTGGGTTTTCGAAGGCGACCACAAGAAATCGGCGCGGGCGAAAGACGACGAAGGCTGGGCGAGCAGCCGGCATCTGAAGCGGCGAATTTCGAGCCATCGGGCGACCAGCCTTTCGACCTACGCGACGAAGAAACCAAGCCGAGAAAGCACGACGGAAGGCCAAGCAAATACCATCGGGCGACCAGCGAAGACGCAGGGCCTTTCGAGGAAGTAAGCCAGCATCGTTATGCTTACCCTGCGCGTACAGACGGCTACCGAGAAGGTGAGTAGGCATCTGGAGAGGTATACGCAAGGTAAACTTTTAAAAACATTCTAAGCCCCAGCATGAAGTGTCCTGGCTCGCCCTGTGTGGATCCTAAGTCCTTGTGAAATACCAAGAATTCGATCCGTGGCGCCATGTGCTCAAGCGGCGAGTTTCCTGGGGGTGGCATTAGGCCGACGGCGCTCGTGGTGACGACCAACGGTGCTTCAGGGAGCCAACCCGAGGTGTGCGAGCCGCGTCTAAGCACCGTACCTAGCCCGCCCCCCAGTCGCCTGAGCTAAGTATACACAAGGCCGAGGATCGCTATGGACTCCATAAAGGAATTAGCAAGCGACGGAACCACGATATTTATGCGCATATTCGCCACTCAAGGCACAATCAAGAGGAATAATAATGGCGAAGCAAAGAGTTTTTCGGCAACAATTTTTATCGACGCCGGCAGCCGACCAGCTAGGAGAGGGACGACCTCGAGGTCGGCCGAACAAATCATTGGTACTTACAATTCCCTTTAAGGGTAGAATTTCCGAGCAGCTCGATGTTGTAGGAGTTCGTCACTCTCGCCGCCCTCGGGTCAACCAGACGCTTCGCCGAGATATCGAGACCACCTTGAAGGGCCTCCCACCGGGAGACAAATTATGTAACCCCAAGATATGCGTCAATTCTCAAGAAGACCAGTCACCCACCGCCATGTTCTCTCAGAGACCGGGTGGCGTGGTACCGAGAGCTTTTGTTGATAACCCAAGCGCACGCAAGGCAAACCGATCCCGCCTCCTCCAGAGGTTGACCTCTTCTCGGGAGACCTTCTTGGTCTTCTTCATTGAAGGCGGAGAGCGGCGAGCCGAGCAGCAACTTCGGAGGGGAGAATGCCTCGGCGCCATACACCAAGAAGAAGGGTGTCTCGCTGGTTACGCGGTCGGCGTGGTACGGCTTACCCGCAACCGACAAGGGAGTTCTTCCGTCCATCTTGCACCCCGCTTGTGGAGTCGATCAAACGCCCTTGTCTTGAGGCCCTTCACAGACTGGCCAAGCATTGGCGCGTTCCGCCTGACCATTGCTCATGGGATGGGCCACCGAAGCGAAACATACCTTGGTGCCCATTTCTTCACAGAACTCCAGAAAAGCCGCGCTGGTAAACTGGGTGCCGTTGTCGGTGATGATGCGGTTGGCGACTCCAAAGCGGGTGAAAATCCAGCAAGATGAACTTAATAATGCAGCGGCCGTGATGGCTCAAGCGCGCCTCGGCCGACCCACTTGGTGAACTTGTCGATGGCGGCGAAGAGGTGGGTGAAGCCCTCGGCGCGAGCGGAACGGACTTCAGATATCCAATTTCCCTGCATCGCGAACGGCCAAGAGAGCGGGATGGTTTGCAGAGCTTGGGCTGGTCGGTGGGTTTGCCTGGCGAAGAACTGACAAGCTTCGCACGTCCTCACCAGCTCGCAAGCGTCCTGGAGGGCGGTAGGCCAATAAAATCCTTGACGAAACGCCTTGCCGACCAGAGTCCGGCCGGACATATGGCTCCCGCACACGCCTCCATGGATATCAGAGAGCAGTCGCCCTCTTCCCGAAAGTGATGCACTTCAAGAGAACTCCGCTTCTACTTTGGCGATATAGGTCCCCACCTACCAGAGTATAGCACTTGGCCTTTCGCGGCAATCTTCTCACCGAGGCATCATCGTCGGGATCACTTGGTCACGCAGAAGGCTGTGATAGGATCCATCCATCGATCTCGCCCAAGGGTGGCGACCACTTGCTCGCCCTGCACTCATTGGGCCGAAGCTTTTCCCTGTCTCAGCCTTGGCAAGATCGCTGCCTCTTCCTCCGGACTGGGGCCGAGGCGCACGCTGCCTTCCCTCCTCGAATTGAGGTCATGACAGCCTGCATCGCTTTCCCCACTGAGCCGAGGTCATGACAGCCTTTGCCGTTGTCCCCACCAACAAGGGTCATGACGCGACACCATCATCCCCACCTTTAATCGTGGTTGAATGGACGGGCCAGCGATAGTCTTTCTTCAAGACCCGACCGAATCGGAGCCCTTGAGGATGCCACCGGGACACCTGTCTGCAAGGTGGTTGTCGCGTCGAGGATATGAACATACCCCGACCTTCAAAATGACGCCCATTCTTCGGACCTCCGTCACGCCGCCATGGTGGGGTCGAACATTGAACTCCTTCCGCTTGATTAATGACTAGCAGAGTCTCCCTTGACTTGGAGACGCTTAATGCCCAAAATACCGGCGACGTCGCAGCTCGCCCAAGAGACCTTCATACTCGCAATATTGTTGGTGGCCTTGAATTCGAGGGCTACCACGATCGGAGGGTGTCACCTATCGGGTTACAAAAGCGCTTTTTTCATCTTCGAAGCGCCATGCTAATCTGGTGGTACCCGAGTACGATCCAAAAACACGACAATTCACCCGGCGTGGAATCTACAATGAGATCGACCCGGCGAGGATAAGGATCCTTCGGGCAGTTTTGTTGAGGTCAAGGTGAAATCGACACATACGCGCCACTTCGTTGATTTCTTGACGAGCACGGGTTGGCAAGCCACCCGGTGAGAGACCTCCTGACTATTCCTCTCCGCCAGCCTTTTCTACCTCCTCTCAAATGGCATCCTGCCGCTCCGGCCTCCGGACCTTCGCACGGACGGGCGACGCCGAGCGTTGTTAATCTGCTCGATCACCTCCAGGGACCCGATCATGTCGGACGGTTGCCGGCGAACACGTCTGCGCTTGATCGAGGAAGGTGACGAGCGCGTCTTCTATTTGGCGCCGAGGTTGGCGCCAATGTTGACGTGATCTTCGGGTTCGCTTCACTGTGGCGACCACCTTAACCTCACTGGCATGAGCCAAGCTGAGGCACCTGGTCCGGCCGAGGGGCTCGAGGAAGTAGCGGCCAGCGGCCGACGCAAGTGGCACCGCCAGATCCCAAGCCCGCCAGGCAAACAAGAGGCCTCGACTTGTCCACGGTGAGGACAATGGGGCCATTGGGCCCCGCATCTTCACCACCATGTATACAGAGGGTGATCGCCATGAACTTGACCAACGCCACGGCCAAGTAAAACGTTATATGGGAGGTCGAAATCGGCGACCTCAAAGTCCACCATCTCGGTGCAGAATTATCCTTCTCCCCGAAAGTGACGGGAGGCAACTTGACCCAGGAACAGTTCAAGATCTGGGGCCACCCCAAGAATCCAGGTCGGGCGCAAATCTGTTAGGGATCTGCGCCGCCATGAATGCCGATGCGGACAAGAGGTTGAGGGAGCCGCCACGCCCATCAAAGACCACCAACCATTCCGGACCGTGGGTGCCACCACGACGGGAGAGGCCCTAGGTCGAGGTTTCTCGTGGTGGTCGGCCCGATCAAGGTGATCGCTTGCTCCAACCACTTCTGTCCGACCATACCGAAGCTTGACGCCGTGGCGACACCTCCTTTTCACCGCTTATAGGCGGTGTTGAGGGAATGGCGGACTAACCACCATAGATGTATGCGCCACGCAGGTGATCCGCCCTTTGAAAGCCGGGGCGGATCCTCCTCTCGATCATCATCATCGTGGCGCTCCTTGAGCCGCTCCACCATCCTATTTACGACCCACACCCGCCCGTGTCGCGGCGTGTTGGTCCTGTGGATGGGATGGGAGTTCGCCTCCTTACGCCGCGGCGCGTCGCTTTGGGCGATCTTTGCAAGGCTTCCGCGCCAATCACGACGGTCTTCACGCCCGATCATGGCGGTTATCATGCCGGTCCACGTCGATCCGTGCCGGTCCGCGGTTGCGCTTTTGTGGCGCGCTGGTCTTCATCGCCGCTTTCGGCGGCAAGACTGTCCCGTCTCTTCGCCTCGCGCTTCGCGCTTCTTACGCACGGCGGAACCCTTCGAGGTCCTACATCCTTGCTTCGCCACCAGGGGCGGTATTGCCCTCGCCTCGATTGCCGCGACACTTGTGTGGGAGAATAGGTCGGAGGTGGTACAGGTAGTGCGGGTAGCCATCTTCTTTCATCTTGCGTCACACGCCCCTCGGCGATAACGACCATCGCTTTCGTAAATATGGGGATCGTGGTTATGGCGGCGAGGATGTAACTGGCCGAATGAAGTCGCAAGAACGACTTCTTCTCTGCCGTAGGCGGAGGTCATCCTCCACGCCGCTTCCAAGAAGGACCCTTGAAAGTTGGCGGCGAAGAGGTCGCATAACTCCCCACGAGTGCCTGCAGACCCTGGGGAGGTTCAACACCAAGAATCCAGCGAGCCCGCCAAGGCCGTGGGAAGGTAATTGGCCATGACCTTTTCGGATCCACCGACGCCGCACCCGTCGTGTATATTTGCAAGAACTCCTCCGGGTTGGTGGTGCCGTCGATTTCCATGGATGCCGGCGAAATCTGTCGGGCCACACCACGGGCGCAGCGACGAGAGAAAGCCTGCACCGACGCCAGAGGGAACCACCACCGCCAGAGCTCCGGCCCGAGACCGCCCGGAGCGTCCGAACCGGTTCTCGTTGAATCGAGGAGATCCTCCTCCTTGGTCCGGAATGAGAGCCTTGGAAACTCTCACCGTCGGAGACTATTTGCTTCGTGGCGGCGCTCCGGGCGCAAGGGCGCAAGAAGCGCATCAGGAGGTCATCGCCAGGCTGCCGGGCTTTCATCCAGTGCGACGAAGGTCCCCACGGTTCATTGCAGAACCGGACGGCGCCACAAGACCCTCCTTCCCTCCCGGCCATCGGCGCGACCACCTTGGTCGGGCGGCTGGATGCCTGGTGCGCCAGATGCACCACGAGCACCATCAGCGACAACGGTGTTCACTGCCTGGGGCCCTACCGTGGGCCGCATCCACGAGACCGGCGATGCTCCGAAGCCACGGAGTGGCCGGAGAGTCTCCTGCAAGTTCCACCGGAGGGTGGTCCAAGAGGAGACGGACAGCATGTAGGTTTTGAGCCGGGGTGGCCGCCTCCATGGCAAGCCGGCGTCGCACAGGAGGCCCCGCCGGATCCGCAGGAGCAAGGCCGCCACCCTGCGGGGGCGGGTCGAGGTGATCCTCCGACCGGCGAGACTGCCGGGAGGCGCCCTGAACACCGCTCACCCCCGCTTGATCTTGGCGATGAGAGCCCACCATCTCCAGATGCGCGAACTTACTACCGAAAGCGAAGAACACCGAAACTCACCGGAGTTGGCTTAAAAGCCAACCACTAGCCCCCACTCGCGCCTGCCGGCGTATTCCACCGTGACAGTTCGCGTGATCTACGTAGCCGGGTTTTGTTCGCAGAGGGCGTCTTCGTGGTCGGCTAATCGAGGCGAAACCCTAGAGGACTCCCCACGCCGAGGGTTTCGCGCTTATGAACTAGGAAGAACAAGTGATTTTTACCTGTGTTCGTGCCCCTTGTGAGAAGGGTAATAACCTTACGCCCCGCTAAATTTCTTATGGGGTGTATCGAACCAAGACAGAGTTCTCGAGTTACAAGCGATCCGCTAGCTTTCTCTAGTATTGCTTGGTCGACCGATCTAAAATCCGATCCCCTTCCCCATGCACCCGAGGGCCCTTATATAGGTCAAAGCTAACGGGTAGGTACAGGAGGGTCATCATGCCGATCTAAATACATTTAATGCTTCCTCTCGTGTTGTCCTGCTTCCTCCGGCCTTCTCATTAAATGCCTACGCGTGCCTTTGCCCCGTCCACGGATGGGACCCCCTTGTGACGAGTAGGTGAGGGCGTCGAGAGGAATGGGCTTGTCGCAAAACCTTGAATCGATAAGCTCGCTATGGCGAACTCGCTGCTCGACACGCAGATGGCGGCGGGGAGCTTCGAGGCGGTTACCGTGCGCCCTTTTTTTGCGCTTCGTGGCGAAAGCAGCGTGCCCGCCAATCGCCACCCGCCACGTGGATCGGGCGCCGCGAAGCGGCGTGTTTCGCCACTGCTGCCGGGCGCCAGCGTGGACCGGCCACGGCGGCCGGCGGACGTCGCCGCCGTCGCTAAGCGCCACGGGCCTGGCGCGACGAAAGGCGGCGTGCTCGCCACTCGCCGCCGGGCGCCACGGACCGACGCAACCGGTGGGCGTGATCGCCGCCCGACGCCAAGCGCCACGCTGGCTGGCGCCGCGCAGCGTGGGGCGCCACGGACCGACGCCGCCGGGTCGCGTGATCGCCGCTTCGTCGCCAAAGCCGCCGTGCTGGCCGGGCGCCGACGGCGAAGTAGTGCTTTCGCCACTGCTCGCCGGGCGCCACGTGGACCGACGCTCGCTGGCGGCCGTGATCGCCGCCTCGGCGGCCCGGCCGCCATGTGGGTGGCGCCGGCGGCAGCGTGCTTTCGCCCACCGCTGCCGGGCGCCACGTGACCGACGCTTGCTGGCGGGCGTGATCGCCGCCGATGGCCCGACCGCACGTGGACCGCACTTTATGCGGTGGAGAGGGTACCTCAGCGTATATCACGCGACAACTGCCGAGGCGCTGACACGCATAAACGGAGACAATGATTTAATAGCCGAGATACAAATGAATAAAATAAAATAAACAGAAAGTAAAAAATTATAATAAAAATACTGGCAGATAGAGAATGAATTTAGATGAATTTAGAAATTTGAATCACTCGATTCCGAGTTCGGATGGAGGAGAACGGATCAAACGAAGTTTGACTGGAAAGAAAATCCCGAAAATAAGAAATTGCACTGTAGCATCACTACAGTGCTTCGTTCTTCTGTTTCCTGGCTGTTTTTTTCAGAGCTCCATTAGAGGTTTCTTGCTCACACAATACCGGAGCTAGAGGGCATGGCAGCGCAAGAGAAGTGACAATATAGAATGAGGACGACGATGCGGTGTCGGAGCATGTGACGGAGCGGCGAACGGAGGACGGTTGCGGCACCGGCGGCGCTCGGAACGGTTGCAGTTGTGGCTGCATGGTGCGCCAGCGAAGGGGCAGGCTGGGCAGTCGGACGGGAGGTGCAGGAGGGGTGCAGCGACGTGAGGAGGCGGCCTGGGCGGTCGGACGGGGTGGAGGAACAGCGGGAAGGCGGCACGGAGGCGGTTTGGCGGCGGCTCGGACGGCTCACGGTGGCGGCACACTCCGGCGGCGGGGAAGGGCGGCCAAGGGGTGGGATGGGGGCGGCAGGGTGAGGGGATGCTCATGGACATGACGGCCGGCGGCGGGGATGACCGGAGCGGCGGCGAGGACGACGGCCGACGCGACCAAGAACGGTCCCAATGGCATGGTGCTCAAAACTATGTCAAAACGCGATTTTTCCTAAAACTAGCGAGAGCACGACGTAGAGTACTACCATACTATGCTATATCTAAAAGGAATTGGATCGGGAATTACCGGTTTGGGAGAAATCGACGACGAACCGAACCCAACTTGACGACGAACAAACACAAATTCCCGGAGCAATTCTTGACGAAACCTGGATTTTCTTGAGGGGTTATGATCTACACACTAATGCGCACAAGATGACGTGAACGGAAATCGATTTGCCTTACCGGATCAAAAGATGACACGGCGATGTCAACGGAGGACGTCCGGCGATCGTTTCTTCGATTTTTGGAAGGGTAATCGTTCTGGAAATGGAGGGCAAGGGTGAGCACGGGATGGAGGACGTCGAGACGAAACTTTTGAGTACTCGCACACGTTGAGGGAAGAAGAAACGGAAGAGTTATGGCTAAAACAAGAAACGGCAAAGAAGTGCTTGCAGATTTCGTTTCACATGATTTCAGTGAGAGAAACTGTAGAAGAATTGAAGTCCTTGATGACACGGTCGTTTTACAACTGACCTCACTCAATTTCGTTGAGATTTGCAAAAGTTATGAGCATTTGAAGTTTGGGCTGCAAATGGAGCTGGAACGTGAACAGTGCGCAAGGCTGGAGGTTGAAGATGAACAGTGTTGGACACGTGTCGCTTTCTCATTGGTTGAAAGAAATGAAGGGACAAAAGCGTGAGAAATAAAATAGCAAAAATGATCTAAAAATCTTGGAAAAATTCCTAAAAATACTAGAGATTATTTGGAACCCAATAAAATTGGTTTAACTGAATTTTGATAAGTTTTGGAATTTAGACAATTCCGGGACTAATATACTGGATTTAACGTAAGACCGCGAGAGATAAAATACCGGAGAGATTCTATAAATCTTCAAAAAATTCCCAAAATTATTATAGAATATTTGGAACCTAATTCTATGAATTTTGATATTTTTGGACTACTTTGGGACTCGGGTGAAATTTCAAATAAGGACCGAAATCGAAATTTTGACTTTACGGACGGTAAATGATTGAACTTTGATTTCGGAAGGATATGGATGCCAATTTAATTAGAACACCGCGGGAAATCCAAATTTTGAATTTAAATGGAATTTCAAAGGAAAGGTTTGAATTGGAATTTGGATATAGAATTGCTAGAACAATTAATAATTGAATTAGAAGTCCAAATAAAAATCCAATTAACATCCAAATATTTAAATTAATAATTTTAATTAATTTTAGCAAATCTCAAATTTAGGAAATTCCTGAGATACAAAGAACAACTGTAAAAACTAAATTTTAAATTACTTGATGTACAGAATGCACATTAAATTGTTTTAGATTTAGAAAATTCTAAATTAAGCTTCTTTAATCAAATAAGATTGGTGTAACATTTTTGGAAAGCTAATTTAATATAAATTTTTTGAAAACCCAAATTTTGGGATGTTACATATTATTACTCTGTGAACGCGTAGAGTGTTAAGCTCGACAAAAGAAGGTTGTCATTTCTAATAATTTTTCGCCCTTTTCCCTCTAGACTTTTTCCCTACCTCGGTTTTCTAGCTCGGTCTCCAATATTTTCCAAATAATTCATCGAAAGAGATATTTCTACAGCTCTATCCCTCTACTTTTTCCCTGTTTCACTTATTATTTCGACAATTTAAAAAATAAAACGCCGCCGAGAAAAAAAATTTCCTACGAAAAAACGACACGTGCGGCGTGTTACACCGTGAGTTTTTAATATTTTTAAAAACATGTATTATTACTCGTCAGCGCGTAGAGTATTAAACTCAACAAAAAGAAGGTTGACATCTCTAATAATTTTTCGCCCTTTTCCCTCTGGACTTTTTCCCCACCGCGGGTTTCCAGCTCGGTCTCCAATATTTTCCAAATAATTCATCGAAAGAGATATTTCTACAACTCTATCTCTCTATTTTTCCCCGTTTCACTCATTATTTGACGATTTAGAAAATTAAACACGACGAAAAAAATTTTTCTTGAAAAAACGACGACCTGTGGCGGCGTATTACGCCGCGAAAAAAATTCCTAGTCAATTCAAGAACGAGAGGAGAACCTAACAAACTAGGACGACTCTAGATATGAGTAATATTTCATTTCATAGCATTTCCCAACTATACCTGTACATCTATTCACCCAGTACATTCAGGCGGTAAAACATAACAGACTCAGTAAACAAAAACAAATGACAAGAGTAATTAATCCTATTTGCCGGTAATCATTGTTTACTGTCATTCCACCGTTGGATGATCATCACTCGGGTGAGAAACACTCTAGATCGTTGGATCTTCTTAATGTGAAGTCACCGAACCGGTATCCTCTTTGCCGAATAAGCACTGTGCATCTTCTACCACTCGTCCTTCCTCACATTTCCCCCGTTGCAACTACGGACTTGCCAGGACGAAATTCAGGAAATGTGTGCTAGATAAAACTTGCATCCTCGCATGTGGCATCATTTTCTAGCAGATTCATCCACTGGACCAGCCACTGAGTCACTGCTATTCCTTTTCTTGGGACCATTCTCCGATCCAAAACAGCAACATGCTCCATTTTGATCCTTCCAAGTGCATCTACTAATGGCAATTCAGGTTAAGGAATGGCATTCTTACCAACGTGCTTCTTTAATTGGCTGACATGAAATACAGGACGAATACTAGCATCCGGCAGCAATTACAACTTATAAGCGACTGCTCCAATTTTACTCATCACTCAAAGCTAGGGTCCATATTATTTGGAATGGAGTTTCAGGGAGCCTCTCAACCCAAATGCATTCTGCCTATACGGTTGCATTTCAAGTATACCATATCACCAACCTTGAAACTCCTCTCAGATCTTCGCATATCAACAAATTTCTTGATTCGGTGTTGAGCTTTGACCAAATTATCTTTGAGCTTCCTCAATATTTCTTCTTTCTCTTCTATTGTAATCTTAGCTTCATCTTAGATGTTGCATGGTATTGCCAGTTCAGCAAGTTGAGGAGGATGATAACCATAGAGGGCCTAGAAGGGTGTAGTCTTTAAAAAAGTATGATATGAAGTATTGTACCACCCAAGGTTTCAAAAACCGGCGAAAGCCATTTGAAAACCTCGGTTTTCGACCTTACCGCTGCGGTTCAAGATCCAAAACCGCTTGATAAACCAGCCTAATTAAAAATAAAAATTAAAAAATTATGCGTTGAAAACCGTCAAAAACCGCTTAAAACCCATTTTTAAGGAACATTCAATTGGTCAGATAGTTTTCAGTGAAAACTAATTAAGCAGTTTCTCATGAAAAACCGAATGGTTTTCAATTTTTTCAAATTTTTTCCAATTTTTTTGATTTCTTCACCCTTCTGTTTCTGACAGTTTTTGAATTTCACATGGTTTTTTCAAAAATGGTTTTTAAAACCCTAGTACCACCACTCAGCCATGGTGAGCCAACTTGACCATTTCCTAGGCTCCTGGAAGACCATGCTACGCAAATACACTTCCAAGCACTGGTTTACTCGCTCCATTTGACCATCCGTTTGCGGGTGGTAGGCAGAGCTAAACCAAAGTGATACTTTCAAAGTCTTGAATATCTCTTAGAATAACTGGCTTGTAAAGACTCTTACCCAGTCAGTGACCATAGCAATTGACATGCCATGAAGCTTGAAAACATTGTCCATAAAAATTTTCACTACATGTTGTATTGTGTAAGGATGATGCATTGCCATGAAATGGGCGTATTTTATAAGCCGGTCGACCACCACAAGTATCACTTCATTCCCATTTGATTTCAGTAGTCCCTCAATAAAGTCCACGGAGATATGAGACCAAGCCATCTCCAGCACCTCTGAGGGGTTAAGTAATCCAAGAATCTGCACATGTTCTGTTTTTGTGAGTTGGCACACCGGGCACTCTTTAACAAAATATTCCACACATCTGTGCAGCTTGGGCGATAATAATAACTTTTTAATTCGATGGAACATGGCCCTCACACCGAATGCCCACCAAATCTTGAGGTGTGATAAGATTCCAGTAACACTGATCTCAAGTTGGTGGAGTTTCCTACTAGTATCCTTCCTTTGTATTTGATTAGCCCACATAAACACAGTATTTATTGTTAAGCGTCAACACTATATTCAATGCATGTATGCAAAGAATACAAAGTAAAGATGGCTATTTATTAGGGTAGAGAGGAAACATCACATTAATTTTGCATTGGAATATGAAATACATTATATTTGTGAATAATATCATTAAAAAAATGTGACTTATAAACTTTGATGGAGAGAGTATATTCTAGTAGGCTCTCCCCTATTATTCTCCTCTAAACACACACAGAGATCAAATAGAGCACAGAGAGACACTACTAAATGACTAATTTGAACGAAACAACGTAGGACCTTGTAGTCATCTTTGAATCAATGAACTTACCAAGATTATCTCACAAGTAAGTGCGATCTTGTGCCGCTCGGAGCCATGCTCAAGGCACTTGTCGTACAGACTATCGCAATATATACTTGATGGTCAATTTCTAAAGTGATGCTGGTAGCCCATTATCGGCAAGGAATCAATTCAAGCAATGGGTAAGTTCAGGAGTTCTTGAGGGTAGGCGATACGTGAAGTACACTTGTGTTAACAAGGAAGTTTAGATCATGAAGAATGTAGAAGATTGTATTACATGCGCCTTGGTTGTTGCCATAGATAATGTATCCTATGTATAGAATAGGATCTGATATTTTTGCAACAACCATACACGCTTTCCTCTTTGTAATCTCGGTGATTTAGCTTTGGCCTTATTCATAAAACTAGCGTGGCCTCGAGACGAGGTGAAACGCTTCCAAAAACACATCAGTATCGCTTCATGGTATCGGAAAATACGCCCTCCACTGCGCCAGATTGAGCTCATCTCTTGTTCATCGATATGAGAGAAGTTGACAAGAAGCGATCACATGCTCTGGAAGGCCCAGTTCTTAGGCTCTGCTTGCAGTGCTCAGTGCTGGGTTCTGGATGGAACTATCAGGTCCTCCTCCTAAGATGGTGGTCACCAAATTCGGTGACAAGGATGTTCAAGAAGCCAATCCACAGTACATCAAGTGGGTAGCCTTGGATCAACAAGTCCTTGGTTACCTCTTCTCCTCTCATGTCCTGAGGTTCTTGCTCACGTCACCTCGATGACAAAAGGCATCTCACGTCTGGAAGGCAATAGAAGATATGTTTGCCTCACGAGATCCGTGCTCGAGGAGTTAATACTCACATGGCTCTCGCTACTACTCAGAATGGTGCAATGACTATCCCTAAGTACTTTGGCAAGATGAAGAGGCTATGCCGATGAGATGGCATTGCATTAGGAAAGCCACTCAGCGATGAAGAACGTCTCTCTACATCCTCAACGACCTCGACATCGACTACAATCCTCATTATCAACCATCTTGGGGCGAGTGGAACCCATCTCGATTAGTGAACTATATGCTCGATTGCTAACATTTGAAATAGGATGGATCTTCGGGGGCATCCACCCCAAACTCGAAATTTAGCTAGTCGAGGTCGAGGAGGTTTCCAAGTCGGGTGGTCGTAATGCAACAATGGCCATGGTGGTCCAGCGCCTGTGTGGTGGCAATTCAAGGAAGAACGACAACGCCCCGTTCGGTATGGATAAACCCACAATATTGCCGCCAGTTTTGATGAAGATTATTTCCGAAAAAGAGGATCGCCCACCATCACATCCAATGGAGTATAAAATTGGTATTGCACAAAGGCTCGATCATATTACCTGATCTTGAAAGCTAGTCCGTGACAAGTACAACGGTAGCACCCTTGCTAGTGGTGCGTATGGGCATTAAACACATTGGTCACATTTATTCATACTCCATGTCGGATCTTCATCTTAACAATGTTTACACATTCCAAAAGCCCAAAGTCTTCTCCTTCCGCTTGAGTGTCTCAAGAGGGGAGAGCTTGAAAGCTTGAAGATGCTGGCTGGTAGGGGGCCCGAGGTGGGATAAGAACTATTTGCCCGTAAAAGCCCCCTTCCGAGGGTCCCCCCCTTTATATAGCGAGGGGAAAGGGTTAATGGGAATTTGGAAAAGAAAGGATGGGGTGTCCTCGCCTAGGAGTCCCCGCCCTGCCTTGGCGGGCCGTGTTCCGCCACCCCATCGGTGGAGATACATCGAGGGCATAGTTTCTTTAGAAGTGGCGCACCCCCCTTTGCTTTGATCGGCCAAAGGCGGTCCGTGTTGCCCTCGGGGGAGCGATCCTCCCATCGGCACCGCGATGAGCGGTGCTTGACCGCAACCTCTCACCACTCGAAGGAGCCACTGCCCACGCACGCACCGAGCCGCCGTGGTGGGGGCGGAGGCCAACTTGAGGCCGCCGGTGATGGTCGTGGTCGCGTCGAATCGCCAACCGCAAGAAGTGAAACGGGGTTAGAGAAATTGGGACCCGAGCGAGCTTGGCTCAACGAGGGGAGGATTAGACGGTTGAAGGTCGGAGCTAGGCGACAACGAGCGGAGACGAGGGTTTATATCGGTTCGAGCCCTGGAAGGTAATAGTTTACCGGGCCTTGCGGCGTGTTCTTTGCTATTCTCAGTACAAAGGAGTATTACCTTGCTAACAGCTGGCTATGTTCAGTGCTCAAGCTCGATGATCTCCCCAGCGACATCCTCGCATATCCTCCCCCAGAACGGAGATTTTCCGTGGTGGCTTCATGCACGCGAAGACCGGTTAGAATCGCCCGACTGACCAAGACGCTCGCTTTCCCCACGATCCGGATCCTGGTAACCGGGGTCAAATGCAGTTCAAATCAAAGGGAGGCAACGGCGCGAGAGCCAATCCGAGCTCGAGGTCGCGGATGCCGCTCGAGGGCATCGGCCGAGGTCGCCCGGCCGCAGGTCGTCGGGTCGGGCCTCCGACCTTTGGAAACTCGTTGACTCGGGACCGCCAAGGGTTGCCCATTCTCGCGCCTAGCCCCGAGGCTTTAGGTCAAGAGGACGCTAAACGACCTCGAGCCTCACCTTGCGAAAGCATAGGGAGCGAAGCCCGGTCTTGACCCTTGGCCGAGGTCGGGCGAGACCACAAGGTGAAACCTTCGCCCCGACACGGGCGACCTTTGCACTTCGCGGGTAGTATCGGATGCGAACCAGCTGGACACCGGGCGCCTCGAGTCCGTGGCCCAGGCTTCAATTGCGCCCATCAAATCACGGCTGGCACGCCTTTTGAGGCGTCGTGGACTGGGTTTATTGGCGACGCGCCCCACAAACCCGAGCCCCACGGCAACCGTTGAGAAAATTCACGATCTTCGCCTTTCCAAACCTCCTCGTCGAGCAAAAATCCTCCTCCTCCTGATCAACCCATCGCGATCACCATGGCCAAGCCGGGAGGAGACTCTGTCACGGGCGAGGATGAAGGAACTCGAGTCTTGGGGCTGATTGATCCGATGACGGGCGATTGCGGCGACAAAACCGAGCCGCCTTAGGACATTTAAATCGCTTGCACCGAAAGCACTACGCCTCTTCGGGTCTACGGACCTGGAGAACGAAGTTCGTCCGGTTGGTCCTCGCCCCGGATCGAGCTCATCAACTGTGCCAAACTCCATCCTTGTTCTTTCCATCTTATCTCATCTCGGTGAGGGGTTTCTTGGGATCCTTCCCACCCTCGCTTTCTTCCGATTTCACCTCTTCCGCCTGAAGGACCCCGGGCGATGCCTCTACTTCCAATGGAAGGGCTCAAGTGGTCCTTCCCAAGTTCCAAGCACTCCCCAAGTCCGAGCGGTGGTTTTACTTGAAGAGGGGGGAATGACACCGTTACGAGGGGACCCCCTTATCTGAGAAGAAGGAGACCCCGCGATCGGGTCGGGAGGAGGCCATCGCCGTCATACACATCTGCTGTGGCCTGCCCTCCTCCAGGCCAGGCGATGTGCTTGACTCTGCGGGCCGGTGTCCCCCTCTGCGAGGAGGATGCATCCGTTCCTATGAGATCAAAGGCGCATCGACCCTCGAGGAGACCACGTCCGATGGCCTCACGCCCTGCGAGGTTTTGCTCGGGGAGATTCGCCCTTGATCTTCTCGATGGTCGTAAACCTTGCGGTAAGAAGGAGTCTAGATCACCGCCGGGATGAAGCGAGATGTTTAGGAAGGCTGGCGCATAATTCGCCATTGGCGACCCCGCCCCAAAGAACGGGCGGGCCAGAAGGCCGGGGCCGCCCCAAGCCCTTATCTTGAGCGCCACGGCCTCTTTGAACTCGCCAGAGGACTACCAGAGCTGTTCGATATAGTTGTGAGGATGTTTCACCACGCGGGGGCAGAGCAAGAAGGGAAAGAAGAGGTCTTCGTCGCGAAGCAAGCTGAGAGGAAGAAGCTCTTATGTCGAGCGGGGTGACCGCATCACTAAAGCGATTCCTACAACCGAAAGCTAACGTCCATGCCCCGCGTCGCTTGATGTGCTCCTCGTAAAGAAGAAGCGCTGGCGTCGCCGCCACGCCTCGAAAGCCCTGTACCGCCCAGGGCGCCAGTTTCGTCACTGTGGCCGCCGCATCGCAGAGACGTGGACCCAAAGGCGAGGTTCGAGGTCTGTGTCAGCGTGAAAGCGGCGTCGACCTCATCGGGCAACAGACCACGCCGCCCACACAAGGCGAGGTCGGGCGATTCAAGAAGTTTTTCCCTTTGCGCTTCCGCCTTCATGTCTTTTCCGCTTAGCATCTGTTTGATCGCAGACTGAGCCCAGCCAAACTTGCCCGCTTTTGACGAAGGTTGTCCAGGGGAGTCCGAATCCGAGGAGGAGATGGACTCCACGGTGCCTCACGCCGCCTGCCAGAGCATTTCTTCGAGTCCTGAAGTCGACCCTCCGAGAAGTTCGACCAAGGGCTCGACGACCTGACGAGGAGCACCACCGCATCAGCGAGGACTATGTCACCGGCGAGGCAAACGCCGGCCGGCCGACCCTCCCGAGGTCGGCGCGGCGAAGGTTCCGAGCCTTTGTCGCGCCCAGAGTCTCCCCCAGTCCGCCTCGACCATGGTGGCTTCCAACACTAAGGTCGGGTGCCACCGTCTGTCAAGGTGATCTGCCCGGGCACATCTCGTCTACTGACCGAGGTGCCTGCACCGAGGCCACGCACCCTGCCAAGAGGCCGACTGCAGCGGAGGGCACGTGGCAACCCGCCGCCGCCTCCCTGCCGGAGGTGGGTGGAGCTCGCCTTAACCGGTCCGTGCTTCCTGCGGTGCTTGCCCCGCCGGCGAACGGGCCCACCGGAAGAGGCGCCGGATTCCGTGTCGCCGGGCGTGGAGACCCAAGGTCTTGGTCTGGTAGCCGATGGCGGTCGAATCGCCTCGCCGAGCGCCGAGGTGCAGAGGAGATCTCCTGTGAACGTGATCGAAACCACGAGGAGTACATCACAAGACGCCGAGGACCGCCACGGGTAAGGATCCTTGCGCACTTTCGCACCGGTTAGCCCGGGTTCCTTTGTTTTCTTTTTTCCTTTTGGGCCACCTTTTTCAAAAACATGAAGGCGATCGACAACGCCTCCAAAGGGCCGCAGGTTTTCAAGAGCATGCCGACATGCCGAGGGGCCTCTAACATGGTGGAGGCGCGAAGCCGAAAGACTCTAAGTTCATCACGACTATTGAGGTCGAGCAGAGGAGCTCGAGGAGAAGGCCGGAGCTTGACGACCTTCGCCGACATGAGGGCGCAGGAGGTAGCCCACGCCACCAAGCTCGAATGTATCAGTGGTCTCCGAAGCGAGCACGGCTTCAAGGTCGTGGAGCAAGAGCCGGCCGGGCCAAAGCGCCGAGGTCGAGCGCCAAGGTCGAGAGGCCAAGAAGGCCGCCACGGAGCACGCATCTTCCTCAGTGAAAGCATCCCCCGAGCTCGAGGCCAAGGTCCTGGAGCTTGAAGAGAAACTTGGGCGCGCCAACGAGGCACTCGGCGTCGAGCGCACCAAGGTCGAGGCGCTGGAGAAGGCCGCCAAGGAATAAGCGTCCTCCCCGTCAAAGGCGTCCCCCGAGCTCGAGGCCAAGATCCCGAACTCGAGGAGAAGCGTGAGCTGCCAAAGAAAACGGCGAGGAGCGCATGGCCCAACTCAGATGAACGGCAGCCGAAGCAGGATGCCTCCGAGAAGCCCTTCACCAAGCGAGCTATCACCGAGGCCAAGGTAGCCGAGCGAACAGAGAACGCCTGAGATGGCCGACCAGAAAAATGTTTAGAACAAAAAACTAATAGAGCAACACTTCTTTTGGCAACAACAAACTCTTTGTTTCAAGCCCGTTAGTCGAGGATCTCGGTACATCTCTTCCGTTTTATACATGCTCCTAGATCGCTTGGTGGCCATCCGCCCTTATCCAGCCCCCGTTGGGTCCAAGGTCGAGCAACGTCGGCCTTGGGCGCAAGAGTTAGACGTGCGCAAACGACCACGATCTGCAGAGCTAAGAGAAGGTACAGAGAGAGTAAACGCGGCACAAGCCGGTGAGATGGTTATACCGAGACTAATGCCGAATCACGACCACGATCCTGCGCACCGCTCATTGGCCAATGTTGCGAGACTTGTGGCTCGAGCCCGAACATAGTGACGAGCTGGATTGCGAAGAGATTTCGGCTTACGTGTAGCTCGACCACTGGTGAACGTTAAGCTCGCGACGCTTAGACCAAAGACAAGAGCGCTGGGCACGGAGGTCGTGTTCGAAGAAAAGGGGCACAAGCTAAAGGAATATAAAGGGCACAAGCTGGATAATAATGACATTGCAGGCACAAGCTAAAGGAATATAAAGGGCGAGAATGAAAGAACAACTTTATTGAAATTTAAGGTGAAGAATTTACATAAAACTTCCGGTCGATCTATATTCCACGAGCAGAGAGCTTCGCCATCGGCATCGCTAGCCAAGAAGCCCGCATGCATCTGCTGAAATGACTCTATAGGGCCTCCCACCGGGATAACTTGTTGGTATTGGACAGGCTCCTAACGCCTCGTCATAAGTCCCCAACAAGAGCTTCCTAGGTCGCACTGACCGAGACGCATGTCCGAGAAGAGCTTGCAAGTAGTGTGTTGATCGAAAGGCACGGCATCTTACTTCTTCCGCGAGGGTAAGGTCGAGAACTGTTTGGTCGGGTCGACTGGTCGACTGTCACTCGGCAGGCCCAACAGAACCTCAGGGAGGCGGTTCCGCATCAACACGAAGCCGGAAGGGTGTGGATCCCGTGGGTTCGCTTTCGTGGTACGGAATGGACCATAAGACGGAAGCTCATCCACCCAGGTCTTGCCGAAGTGCTCGAGCTCATCCAGAATCTTTTCTTGACACTCGGACACTTGTCCATTGGCGTTGCTCCGCCTCCGCTGTTCGGGGTGAGCTACTGGTAAGCACACCTGATGCCGAGGCCTTCCAAAACTCCCCGAACAACTTATCGTAAACCGAGTACCATTGTCATTATAATTTTGCATGGGACCCCGACTCTAGTGACCACGAACAAGCGAAAAGCGACAACCTGCCCGAAAGCGGATGGTCGAGACCGCCACCGATCCACTTGGTGAAGGTGTCAACAGAATGAACAGAACTTACCCCCGATCGCCGAGGAAAAGGGCCGAGGATGTCCAAATTTCAAGTCGAGAAAGGCCAGCGAAGGATGGCGCGATGCGGTTGATGCGATTCCGCGTGAATCGCATGCTTGACAGCGGACGAGATCGCAATTCCCAAGCGCCGGCGGCCAATAGTACCCATACGGAAAGCCTTGCCGACCATCGCCCTGCATTTAAGAGTGTGCTCACAGAGGCCCGAGGGATGTCATTTAACAAGTACTTACCTTCCCGCAGAGACGCACCGCCGATCGCCGAAATATCCGCCAGAGCGCCCCGGCCGATGAGCTGATAGACTTGCCCGGCTTGTTCCTCGCTTCCTCCCCAGTGGTGGTGGTAGGTCGCCTTGCAATGAAATTATGAATGGGTTCAATTTCGGAGGATACTTCCCACCATGGCAAGCAAGACCTCCCGTCGGAGATCGAGGGAGCCGCCAACGCCTGTGATGACATCAGGATCCCGCTGTTCAAGAACCGAGCTTGGAGAGGAGGTCGGCACCGAGTTATCCTTCCTTGAATGTGCCCGAGTTAGGTTCCGGAACCACTTCTCCATCTTGCGCACTTCGCCAGGTACTTTGACATCGAAGTCTTCCGAGCACCGCACTTTGTTGTACCGATTGACGAAGCCGAGTCGCCTTGACGACCAAACCAGACGCCTAACGCTGTAAGCTCGCAGTTCGCCAGAGAGCTTCAGATTCGCCACATTGTTGGTCGCAAAACCTCAAAACGAACAACGACTGTGTTCGCCGCTGGGTGAGAATGAGGATTCCATTCCGAAAGTGCTTGAAGGACCTCGAGCCATCAAGAACATGGTCCGGTTTTCTTCCTCGACCGGCTTGGGCTCGTTAGACGCTCGCCACCACCTAAATCGGGCAAGCACCGCGATTTGATGGCTGCTCGAGCTACGACCGACATCGAACGCCGCTTAGCTCCATAGCCCACTTAGCGATCCGCCCGCCACCGCCTGTTCCGAAGATGTCCTCGAGCGAAAATTGTCGACGCACCACCGAGTGCGCTCGAAATAATGGCAAGCTTATGGAAGCTGAGGAGAGCGAAAGTTAGCCAGACCGGTAGCGCCTTTGGGCCGTGCAAGACTTTCACGACATAATAGACGGTGCGCACCCCGCCCCACCAGATAGCATCGACGGCGATGGGTCAGAGGTAGAGCAGAACCTCGCCGAGTTGCGGGTCAGGGGGTGGGGTCGACAGTATACCTTCAATTGGCCGAAGACCGCTATGCCCAAGGTCCACTCAAAGTCCCTTGCTTGTGTAAGACTGAAGAACGGAAGTTCAAGGCCCGAGCCTCGAGATGAACTCGAGGCCATGCGCCGAGGCTCAGACCGCTTGATCGAGGTCGGGGCACCATCTTTCGACGCTCGATCTTTCTGGTTCCCAACCCCGAGCCCCGATCATGTAGCGGCACCTTTTCCTAACGCAACAACACGACTTCTCGTGATTGAGCTTGATCTTGTGCCTATTTAGGTTGGCGAAAGTCTCCTCGAGGTCCCGAACGGGTCGCCCTGAGGGGCTTTTGACAACGAGCTATCCACGAGACCCGAGATTCCGCCCGACCGAGGGCTAACGCCTTGGTCATCGACGCCGATAGGTGGCCCCCATGAGACCAAACGACATGGTCGGTAGCAAGAGGTGCCGAACGGCGTGATGAACGCCGCCTTGCTTCGCCGGCAAACCGCTAGCTTGATCCGTGGTACCTCAATAGGCATCCAGAAGCTCAAGATCTTGGCTCCGCGGAGTCGGCGATCCGCTCGGCGCGCTGGAGTGGAAGTTGTCCTTCTGGACAAGCCGAAGTTCAACCTCGTGGTCCACGACATCCTCCATTTTTCCGCCTCTTCTTCGACGATGATCGGTTTGCCAACCATTCGAGTAGTCGAGTCAAATGAAACCGCCTTCAAGAGCTTGTCCAGTTCTCCTTGATGATCGGAACTTTTCCGAGAGAAGCGGGCGCAGCCTTCGCCGACGGGGGCACGCCTAACTGCAACTTATGCTCGATCACCTCCCGATGTCGCATGTCCGCTGGCTCCCGCTAATATGCCCTTGTTGGCGCTGGCGAAGGTGATGAGCTCGAGTTCTATTTGAACTCAAATGGGCCACATGGACACACCTGCCCGTGTCAGATGGCCTTTCACGCGGTTCTATTGGCCGGATCGCCGCTTTCGACGAAGCTTTTCTCCGTGGTTCTCGGCCAGCAAAGACGGCTAGGCTGTGGCCTTGGTCTGTGATCCGCGGCGCCGCCGCAGTCGCCTCAAGACGTAATGATGCTATTAGCCAGTAATTTATGCATCGATGGCTATAATGGTTGGCCGCCATGAACTCGATCAGGCGGGCCGAGATGGCGCGCGGGAGGTCCCTTCACCACTCAAGGTGACCAACGTGCGTGAAATTGGCCGAGTAAGCCACAGACGGCAAGACCACCGCCCCAGAGGGGTGGTCGAGCCCCTGTGACGATCCCAAGAAGGACGGCGACGTTTGATCTTCGATCGAATCAGATCCGTCAAGCGCCCAAATTTAACAAATTGAGGGAACTACCGCCATCGACTATGACACCGACCGCATCGCGTTGTTGCCGATGATGGGGCCGTCACTACCATGCTGCCTTCGTGTCTCGCCATACCTGGAGTGCCACCTCCAGAGAAAAGGTGATTGTGGCCCCAACCCACTTGTGTGGTCGCCGTCAGGTTGCCCCAAAGAAGGACCGGTAGATGGTCCGCGAGGCGCCTTTGAGTTCCCACCGGATCGTAAGTCGACGAGCCACCGAAGATAACATCGACGCGCGCGCCGCCGAACCCCTGTGTCGAGGTCGCCACGGCCCGCCCCCAAAGATTCACCCCCGTCCGACCGGTCGCCTCCTTGGTAAGACGGGCATTTCTTCCGCCCATCATCAGAAAGCTTCAACTTGCTCGCGCTAAGCCTCGCAAGATCGCAGGTCGCGGGCTCACCGCCTGCGGAATAGGCGCGTAACTTCGATTCATCGCACTGGCGCCTCGCCTTTACGGCCGAGAGCATCGTCCGCCGGGCCCAGTCCGCCGCCCCCGCCGGGCTAGTTCTACGCTCGACGAGGTTTCCGGACCCTCCCGCTTGATCCCGACCAAGGACCTCACGCCGCCGCTCACCGAGACGACATTCGTCGGCACCATCGACGTTTATGGTCACGCTCGCTTTAGGAGCGCACCGCGTGCTCACGCTTCTTGGAGTTGATGGCCCGCCCTGGGGTTCAGACAGCTTTCTTGGTCGTAATCACGCTTCAGCGAACGGCGCCATCCACGCCCGCTGCATCAGCCCGCCATAATGGAAGAGCTCGTTGACGCCGAGCCGTGAGACGATCTCAGTGTCTCGGTAAGGCGCCGATCATGACGCCAAACTTGAAAGCCTTTATGACGGCTTCGCGAGATGCCGAATCGTTCTCGTCGGCGGATAAAACCGCCGCACAAGTCACAGAGTGGTTTCGCTTCTGCCCCCGATGATGCGATCTGTGTCTTTCCTCAAAGCCGCCGAATAACTCGAAAGTTGAGCGAGAACGCTTCGATTTGACGCCACGACTGGGCGAACCAGCTTCGATTGAAGAGCCAGTTCGCGCGGCCCCATCCAAAGACGGCCG
Source organism: Guadua angustifolia (assembly GCA_036346375.1). Taxonomy (NCBI): domain Eukaryota; kingdom Viridiplantae; phylum Streptophyta; class Magnoliopsida; order Poales; family Poaceae; genus Guadua; species Guadua angustifolia. The sequence continues at coordinate 69,843 of JAYEVE010000394.1, read as the reverse complement.
GAGGTAACTGGCCATGACGAGCCTGGCCGCCCTACCGCTAGGATGGCGGGTCGAGTAGATAGACAAGAACTCATCCGGGTTCTTGGTCCCATCGGCGCTTATCGTCACCGGCTGAATCGAGCCGCCATCAGACGCGACGGTTAATGAATACGCCACGCGACCGTAGGCCGACGGTGCGCCACCGAGGATCGACTTATCAGCACCGCGGCACGAAGGCGAGTTAAGACCGCGGTGTCCAATTTATGATGAGAACGACTTAAGGCCAGCAAGACGGAATCACCCGAGGTAGCACAGCGATCCTGACAGTTCGCAGTACATCCGGAGAGTCTGCTAACTCGCTATTGGCCGCCGCAGCTCAAGCCCGGGAAATGGCCCCCGCCGAGCTGGGCCTGCGAATAAGGACGCTGACGAAGGCCAAAGCCGTGCCCCGAGATTGGTGCTGGCTGGCGGCGCGCTCAATATGGGCGGTGTCCGCCGAAGCGCGGCTGACGATGGCGCTGGATGAATTGTCATCACTTCGTGAGTTGGTCCTCGTGATGACTCCTTGATCGCATGGAGGGATGACCTTGGCCGAGTCGACGAAAGTTCTTCGTAGAGCTCGACCAAAGAGTTCGACTTCACCCTATCACGACCGCTATGACCCGGCGAGAAGCGTGAAGGCACTCTCCGGCTGAGGGAGCCAGGATCCCGGACGGCGCCACTTTCTCTCGGGCGCTCTACGGGAGGGCGCTAGGCTTGGTTGATGGCGACATGCACCATCCGGAGAGCGTCCTTAGGGGTCTGTGGATCGCGGGCATCCGCAGCGACACCCGCACCCTGGCTGTTTGCCATCAAGATGCGCCGCTCACGTGGTGGTGGCGAGGGCGAAAACAGGGACGCGGAGTCAGAGTCCGCGCCGCATTCCACGCCTCGTGAACGCTTCGATGAAGCGCCATGCTCCCAAGATCTTGCGATTTCGCAATGAGCAAAGCCAATCGCCCCACGGCATGCCACTATCGACGATCGGAATCACCAACCGCAAGAAGTGAAACAGGGGTTAGAGAAATCTGGGACCCGAGCATAGCTTGGCTCAACGTAGGGGAGGATTAGACATGTTGAAGGCTCTGAGCTAGGCGACAACGAGCATGAGACGAGGGTTTATCTGTTCGAGCCCCTCAGTAGCTGCAATACTTATTCTGGCCGCTTTGCGGCGTGTTCTTTGCTATTCTCGAGTATAAAGGAGTATTACACCTTAAGCTTAATAAAGGGCTATGTCTAGTGCTCAAACTCGATGATCTCTCAGCGCGCGATCTTTCGCGATATCCTCCCTACCAGAATTCAAGTGAGATTTTCCCGTGGTGGCCTTCATGCACGTTGAAGACGGTCAAGAATCGCTCGACCGACGCACGACGCTTACTTTCCCCACGATCCGTGATCCCGTAACTGCGGGTCAAATGCACGCTCAAATCAAAGGGAGGCAACGCCCGCGGAGAGCTAATCCGAGCTCGAGGTCGCGCGGATGCTGCTCGGCGGCATACGCCGAGGTCGCTACAAGGGCACGCCTGTGTCGTGGTCGGGGCCTCGACCTTGGAAACTCGCTGACTGTGGCGCCGACCGCCAAGGGCTGCCCATTCTCGCCACCGCATCCGGATCGGCGGAGATTGTCTTAGCTTGGTCGGAGCTAGGGGCACCCAACCCATGGCAGGGCCGGACCACCGTTGGTTTGGTCGGGACGAAGTGTCCTTCGTGGTTCAAATGAGGCTTCGCCGTAGCTGGCTTGGGGCAGCCATTCGCCATCCCGCCATCGGGGATACCTATGGTATGAGTACTGCAGTAGCCTTCGCGAGCCCCGAGCGAGTTCGCCGAGGCGGCTCGGGGTTTACTATGGTCGGCAAAATCCGACCGAGTGTAGCGAGTGGACTTGGCGGTCCGGTTCGTCTGCGCCTTGGGTTTGGCTGGTTCGGCAAAATCCACCGAAAGGGAGTGAGGGACTTGGTCCGGCCGGTTCGTCTCCGGCAAGGGCCAGGGGTTTGTTTTGGTTTCAGTAAATCCGACCGAAAGTGCCGAGTGGACTTGGTCGGCCGATTCGCCTAGGGTGCGCCGGGTTTTGCCTTTGGTCGACAAAATCGACCGAGTGCAATGAGTGGACTTGGTCGGCCGTTCATCCGGCGCCGGGGTTATCTTCACGTAGGGTCCATCCGATTTGGTCGGCGAACCGATTGGGCACGGCGGGCGACCTCCGCCGGGCCGGTCTCTCGAGCGGATTGGGTGGTCGCTTTGGTCAGCGAGAGTCCGACCGACTTGGTTTGTCTTTCGACCGGGGCTGCATGAAGCTCACCCGCGGGTGTAGTTTTGAGCCCCGAGCGGGTCAAGAGCCGGCCGGGTTTACTTTTGTCGGCAGAGGCCGACCAACTTGGTCGCGCGGATTTGGCCCGACGCTGTTTTGGTCAAGACGCGCGCCTGATGCCTTTAGGCGAGGTTCCGTATCCGAAAGTGCTAGTTTTACGCCATAGCTCGACGCTGTTTTGGTCGACGCGGACGCCCAAATGCCTTAGGCGAGGTTTTGGTGTCCGAAGTGCTAGTTTTACGTCAGAGCTCGACGCTACCTTGGTCGGCGCGATGCCCGCATGCCTTACGCGAGGTTCTCGTGTTCGTGAAAGTTTTACGCCAGAGCTCGACGCTGCCTTGGTCGCCACGGATGCCCAAATGCCTTAGGGCGAGCTTCGTGTCCGAGTGTTAGCTTTACGTCAGAGCTCGACGTGTTTATAAGGCTGGTTTTACGCCGAGCTAGGCGGAGGGCGCCCGCCCGTGAGTCCTCATCCGTGTGAGGCTATCTATGGGAGGAGTGGGTCCGCCGTCTCCACGCGTACACCCCGTCCGCAGTGTGGGACTCTGAGGGTGAGCGAACGCTGTTTACTATGTTGGTTTGAACACCGTGCTCGTGGAGCTAATAACGGTAATCCGAGTGGGACTCCGAGATCCTCCCAAGGGGACCTCTCCAGCGGACGATCCCATCGAGGGCGTCCGGCACCGGGATGACCCATGAGAAGTCTTTTACTCGATCTCAGATCGACTCCGGTCGTCCGCCGACCCGAGCGAGCGCCTGGCCGCCACCCATCGGCGGGTTCCAAGGAGAGTGTGAAGTATGGTCTCGACACGAAGTTAAGGCGATTGGGTCACACCGACCCAACTAGAGGCCCCTAGAGGCTCGCCTTTGTCCTCGCCCCTCGCTCAATTTTCTATTGGGGCGGCCCTCAATCCACTTGGTGGATCAGCCTTGGAACTCAAGAAGATTAGACGGGCCTCGGCGCGAGCTATTGAGCTTTTGCCACTCGAGGCCGCAGCCCCAAAGGGGCCTTTTATACCTATTACGGCAACCCCAAATTTCTGAGGCGAAACCGAGAGGTCACGGCGCAGCATTTGATACGGTGTCCTGGCGCCCCGGCCGCCCGCTGTGATTTAATGCGAGCGGAGGAATTGGAAACCGTGTCTTACTAGCGGCTCAAGCGGCAATCGGAGGGACGGACGGCGACGCCACCCGAGGTGGTGTTTGTTTGGCCGGTGCCTGTCGCCTTTATATTAACCGGGCGCGCCGGTTAGGCACTCTGCCTTTGCTTTCCTTGTCTCCTCGTTCACTGGACGAGAGAAAAGAGAGCAAAGGAGCAGAGAAGAGAGTTCTCACCTTCCTCTTCTCTCACCTTTTCTTGCTTTCTTCTTCGGATGTTCCGTTTGAGTGCTCCGCTTCAACCCACCGCGGCTTGGCCTCGAGAGGAAGGGGTTCTCCCTCCTGTGAAATGTCTCGAGGCGGAGGGTACCGACGGGGTCGGTCCTTCACGGACGACCATTTAGATCGCCGGCCTCGCCTCGTTTCTATTTAGCGCGAAGTTTGACTCCTGCCCATCCGCTCGCTCGCAATCGCTGATTTTTACAAGGCGTAGGTGCATCACCTCAACCCCAACTGCGGTTCCACATAGCGGTTCTCATTACGCAGGCGAGGCGTTTGGGGATCAATTTCACCGGCACTCGAGGCACTTTTTCATGTGCTAAGGAAGGACAAGCCAACGGATACCCTGTGCCCATCGCGGCGTGGGTTTCCACTTCGCGTGGCGCGGAGCGGACTACATAGAGGTGAAGCTACCATCGTCGAACCGGGGGTGGCACTCCGAATGGCTTTATGTTCGGAACCTAGGGGGCAGCGCCCCCGCCTTCACCGGCCAGCTTCCCGAGGTGGGGCCCGAGTGGATTTGGGGCGCCTACCGGAAGGAGAAGAACAACGTGGCCGCGATCATCAACCGGATCAAGGTCCAGAGGGAGCGGGCTCGACCGCGACGCTGCTAGGTGCGATTCATGGGGATGCCATTCAACCCTCATGGATAGGGCGCGCCCCATGTTTCGCACGAGGGGTGTCCCACCCCATGAGGATGGCGGCCGAGCTCCTCGCCGGAGGTCGAGGCTCGTGTCCGCCTGTCACGGGCGGAGGCCACCGAGGCGGACATGGGTCGCCTGAGCCATTCTCGCGCAATCCCTGACTAGGTAACCCAAGCGATTTTCTTCCTTTTTTCTTCTTTCTCCTCACTTTAGTATTTGGTCCGACTAGTGGTCACGGGGAGAAGGAGTTGAGGGTCGCGTCGCCAAGAGTTCACAGAAGACTAATCCGACCGTGAAGAGGCGAAGGAGGAGAGGAGGAGGAAGAGAAAGGCAGAAGAAGCAATCACGCTGCTGGCGGGAGGTCTCCGACATGACCGCCGCTTATCTACCGGTCCAAGTCGACCTCGAGAGATGCAAGCGGGCGGCGCGGTATGCACCCATACCACGGGTTCGACCGTCGTCCGATCGCGATGGTCCGGACGAGGCGTGCCAGCCATGCCGCCGCTGCTGCGCTGCTAGGTGGAGGCGCCTGTGAGGCGCGCCTGGGGAAGCGGAGGGGCGACTGCCTCCGCAAGGGGGCCGGAAGAAGGCGCGAGGTTGCCGCGCACCCGCCGACGCAGAGTGTCGTCTTTGTTCCCGGAAGTTGTATTGCATTAGAGCATTCGAGTAGTTTCGATCGATCGCTAGGTGCGTGGCCTACACGGGTGGCCGTGGCGGGGCGGCGGCGATCCAGGGTGGGCCGGCGATGGTCAAGGCGCCTGCCCCTCGCGAGCCTGGCGAGGGTCGAAGCCGGTCGAGCGGCGCGCGTGAAGCCGGGCGAGTGTCGAGGCGCCAGCAGTGAGCGGGCCGCCGCGGAGTCGACAGGATCGAGGCGCCAAGGCGGTGCCGATAAGGGTCGGGCGCCGCGAAGGAACCGAGCGCAAGGAAGTCCCGGCGCACTCTAGCGAAGTCGGGCCTCGCCGAGGCCGAAGAGGGTGAGGAAGAGCCCCGCCGCCACCACCAGGAACCCGCCACCATGCGATCCGGTTCTGGGCGATCCTGGCCGCCATCGCCCGAGAGCTCGCAATGGGAAGACCTGTGCCGGAGGCCGTTGCCGTCAGCCGCGGGGAGGAGCCGCGGATCCTCTCAAGAAGACGCCCGGGCGGTCCCATGGGAGCCCGCTGCCACCTTTGCTCATACCGATCCGCCGGGCGACGATCCGTCCGGCCATCATCCTCGGCTTGACGACACGACGGAGCGGGAGGGAGGTTCTCCAGAGGGCGCCTGGCTAAGCCGAGGCCGAGGACCAGATTCGAAGCGGTCTGCTCGCCGAAGTCCTCCAAAGAAGGCGCCGATGCCATCATCGAATTACCACGACGGGCGCTGTAAGCCAAACAAAACCCCTGGCCCTGCGCTTTTTGACGAGTTTGCGGTAGGTTAATAGGGTGTTCGTTTTCGCAAAGACTTGCGGCCCCGACGGAGGACAAGTTTGAGTTCCTCCGACGCTTGTACCACGGAGGATGGCCGCCGAGGAGGAGGCGACGGCAAGGCCCCGAGCTGCACGATGCTCGGGAGGCCTTGGCTCATGAGCAAAGTGAGGCGAAAAGGCCCGCCAGATCTGGCCGACGCATGTGTCTTGTTCGAAGAGCGCCGGACAAGCAAATCCTTGAGGACGAGGGTGTCCGAGCTCGAGTCTCTCCTGGCGGGGGCGAACAACGCCAAGGACGCTGCCGTCGCCGCGGAAGAGACCATGCGGTCGGAGGCGACCCACCTCCGGGGTGAGTGCGACTTGGCCCAAAGGGACGCCGAGCGACTACGCACCGAGCGGGACGCCACTCGGGAAGAGTTGGCCTCGGCGAAGAAACTTAGCAAGGACTCGGCAGTACTTGTCGAGGGTCTTGAGGATGTCGGCGACGACCAAGAGGTGCATGAGCAGTGCCCGCTAAGGCCGAGGAGGAGCTCCGCGACCGGGCGGACTCGCGAAATGTAAGTGACCCAACCTCTTGATCGATTTCGCGATTGTAGCTCGCCGGGCGTGCTTTTTTGACCCTGTTTCGATCTACAGAGTTGCAGAAGAATTTCAGCGACGCCGCGGAGGCGCGAAGACTGGTGGAGGAGGCACGACATGGCGGTCACGGCAAGGACGGCCTTGACGGCCATACCGCGGGGGGAGCGGTCCGAGTAAGTCACGAGCCGGGCGACGCCGAGGGTCGGCCGATGTTCCGCGACCGGTGCTCGAGACTATGCCAGTTCGAGTTCGCTGCTTACCGAAGCTAGCTCACGTGTTCGAGCACGCCGAGAGCTTTGGGAGTGAAGGCGCTGAGTCGGGCCTCTTCGACGCTCGTCTGCACCATCTCACACTACGATGGTATCGACCTCGACACCGTCAGCAGTGGGATCGCTGGGAACCGGACTGACGAGAAGATCGACGGGTTCGAGATCCAAGTCGAGCCGCGCGCCCGGGTGATAGCCAATAGGATATCTCCACGGAGTGTCCTCCACCGAGAGTAGGAGAAATGTTAGATGTTTTGCTTTTTGCAATGTAATAACCTTAGCATGTAATGAACTAAAGTTTATTTTAATGCTTCGGCCGGTTGGGCCGACCGTAAGTTTGACTTTGTCTTTTGCACTTTCTTGCTATGATGAACACTTGACGACCATAGCCTTAGAAACCGCAGGGGTTGTTCGAGCGTAGGTCGAAGTGTTAACACTTTTGAGGGAAGCGCAAAGAGAGCAGGAACTTAGGTACGAAATGTTCATTTGTGCTCACGTGGGAAAGGAGTGTTCCTGACTGACTATGGATCACTCCGCATGGGCACTTCCTTCTTCCGCAAAGCACTACTTAGCAACCGTAGCTGCTAGGGCATAGGCCGTAGCACTTGGGTCGAGAGGGTTACCGCTAGGGGGAACCCAATGGCCAGTCGGGTCACCAACCCGCGTCGTCAGTATGAATCGGTAGCCCCCGAGTGGTGCGTGGGGACTAGGCTGGTCGCCACGCAACGCTTGAACTCTGAGGAAGGGTAAAAGGTGCGAGGACAAGAAAGAGCTTTAGGGATAGAATCACCTTAACTTTTCTATATTCCACGCTGCTGGAGACGATGCTACATCGGGCCCTTGAGTCGAAGGTGCCGGGTTGGAGGACCTCCACGATGGTGAAGGCCTTCCCACGGGGAAAGCTTGTTCTATCTTTGTTGGATCAACTCCGCGCAGACTGTGTCGCCAATGTTGAAGGACCGCCGCAGATCTAACGACCGGGTAGCGGCCGCAGCTTATCGGGTACTTCTGGTCGATCATAGAATGGCCACGCCACGCGCCTCGCCGAAATGGGTCGATGGTGTCTTGTTGTGAGTCGAGCCCCTGTGCCTCGTTAAAGGCTTGTAGTCTCGAGGCGCCATACTCCAGGTCGGTTGACAAGATGTTTCAGACCGAACACCATGAAGAATGGTGTAAACCCGACGACCTGTGTCGGTGTGGTCCGCAGCTCCGTAAAATCGGAGGGTAGCTCGCCACCCATCGCCCCGCCGAATTTCTTTAGTCGATCAAGATTCGTGGCTTGAGCCCCGAGAGGATCATGCCGTTTGCCCGTTCGACCTGGCCGTTGGTCCGCGGATGGGCCACGGTTGCCCAGTCGACGCGGATGTTGAAATCATCGCAGAACTCGAGGAATTCCTTCTCCATGAACTGCGTCCCGTTATCGGTAATGATGGAGTTCGGGACTCAACCGATAAATGATGTCGCGGAAGAAGTTGGCCGCTTGCACCGAGGTGATGGTGGCAACCGCTTGACCTCTATCCATTTGGTGAACTTGTCCACCGCGACAAGTAGGCGGGTAAAGCCCTCAGCGCTTTTTTGAAGGGCCCACCAGATCGAGTCCCCTGCATCGCCGAATGGCCATGTGATGGGGATCGCTCGCAAGGCTTGCGCTTAAGATGCGCTCACGGGCAAAGAATTGGCACCTTCGCAAAGCGAACGATTTGTTTTGCCACCACACATGCTCGGCTAGTAGAAGCCTTTGTTTCAAGGCTTTTCCCACAAGGGACCGTGGTGCGCTGGTGGCCACAGACACCGCCATGGATATCGAAAGCAGCCTACCTCCCCCGGTCGGCCGTAATACATTTCGAGGACTCCAGAGGGCTCCTCTTGTAAAGGTCTTCTCCATCAGACGGCGATTTTGCCCGTCGAGCAAGGCGCCGAGCCTTGTTGCTGGTCAAGGGGCGATCCGTCACCAACCGGTCGATGAAGGGCTTCTCCAGCTTGAGTCGGCTATCAAGACATCGTGGTCCGACGGACGATTCGCTCTCGACACCGGCGGTTGGAGCTGTCGCGCCCCGGCTGGCCACCTCACTTTCTGTCGAGTCCAGCCAGATGGAAGGTTTGTGAAGATCGAGACTAAGATCCTGTGTGGGACCGTCCTTGCTGCAGCGTAGATTAGCTAGGTAATCGGCCTCACCGCTAGAAGGCTCAGAGCTATGGTGAAGCTCAAAACCCTTGAACCTTTCCTCGAGCTTATGACTTCCCGACAAGATGTCGCCATGCAAAGCGCCACGAGGCTCGTGGCCTTCATGACTTGGTCGACAACAAGCTTGGAGTCATCGCGTACGAGAGTCGCACGATCGAGGTCGGCAACGATCCGGAGACCATTGACAAGGGCTTCAGACTGGCGACGTTGTTGGTTGCGCCGAAGAATAGTCGAATGGCGATCAAGCTTGCTCCCGAAGGAAACAATCACGACTCCAAAGACTCCGCCCGCTTCTGGTATAGGACCCATCAAGCACATCGTCAAAGACTGGTTCGAGCGCCGGTGGCACCCGAGCTTCGTCCACTCAAAGAATGAAATCGCCAAGACTCGTGAACTTGATCGCTGCTCGGGGATGTACGATATGTCGTGGGCTATTGAGCTCGAGTGCCCACTTGGCTATTCTTCCCGAGGCGTCGGGTTGTGGACGATTTCACCGAAGCGACGAGGAGGTCACCACGAGACGGGTGCCGGCCGGGTAATGGACCAACTTCCTCTTCAGGATGAGCACCGTGATAGAGCAATTTTGCACCTCGTACCAAGCCTTGACCTCGGAGAGTACTTCATCGATGAACTAGATCGGTCGTTGCACCTACACATGGTTTCTTCGCCGCCCACGACAAGTGTAAATACCGACGACTTGGGTCGGGCGGCGATGTAGAGGAGCAGCTGTTCCCCGGTGTCGGGCGATCAAGATCGGGTGAGGTCAGAACGCCACCGATCGAGGGCCTCCCGTGCCTTCTTCAAGGCCCAACCGAATCGACGGACTTCTTGAGCATTTTGTAGAGCGCATTTCAAGGCTAACGAGGCGAGACACAAACGCTCTGTGGTCGCAAGGCATCCTATTAGCCTTTGACTTTTTTCAAAGTTGCTAACTCGGCCCATCTTCATGACCGTGGAGATCTTCTCCCGATTGGCTTCGATGCCACGCTCAGAGACGATGAAGCCGAGTAGCCTTCCCTTGGGTACCCCAAAAACGCATTTCTCGGGGTTGCTTTATACGAAACCGCCGAATGTTCATAAAAGTTTTCTAGGTCGCTGACGAGTCGTCGGCCTTCTTAGTCTTGACGATGATGACCAGCGACGACGCTCGATAAATTACGCCTATTTGGTCGTTAAAGCACGCTTGCATACATCGCCGGTATGTAGCACCCGCATTTTTAGACCAAATGGCATCGCACGCAACAGAACGAAGTCGAACGGAGTGATGAAAGAAGGCGAGCTGGTCGGACTCTTTCATCGCTATCCGTGGTAGCCCGGTAGGCATCTGAAGCGACAGGATTCACACCGCAAAGGGAGTCGACGACTTGGTCGATGCGAGGCAAGGAACGGGTCCTGGGACATGCCTTGTTTAGGCTCGTAGTCAACACACATTCTCCATTGCCCGTTTTTTTTACAAGGACAGGTTGGCCACCACTGGGTGGCGCACTTTTTACAAAACCTCGGGCCAAAAGTTTGGCAATCTCCTCCCTATGACCATGCGCTTCTCCTGATCGAAGCGGCGCAGGTGTTGGGTGACCGGTCTTGAGCCTGGTCGGATGTTCAAGGAGTGCTCGGTGACTTTCCTTGGAATTCCTGGCATGTCGGAGGGCCTCCACGCAAAGACGTCTCGATTGGCGCGGAGGAAGTCGACGAGCGCGCTTTCCTATTTGGCGGGGAGCGTGGCTCCAACCCGCACGGTCTTGGCCGGATCCTCAGGATCGACCGCGACCTCCTTCGTGTCCTCGGCGGACTTGAAGCAACTCGTCTCCGACTTGCCGAGTCGGGCGACTCGAGATTTCTCCGGAGGTTAACGAGCCTTGGCGGATGTGATGACCACCGACGTTAACTCGCAGAATCGCTTTGCTCGCAGCTTGTAGGCAAGTCAAAAGATGAGGCTACGGTGATTACTCCTCGCGTCCCGACATCTTCACTTGAGGTAGGTGAAGTTAGGGACCGCCATTAACTTGGCGAAGACGGCCTCCCAGATGGCATGTAGGAGCCGGAAAGTCCACAACCTCAAGGTGAGGGTTTCGTGCGGAAGGTCTCGCCTCGAAGGTGACGGCAGTCGACTCGCCGAGCGGATGGGCTCTGGTCCGGGACGACGCTGTGGAGGGCGCTTTGTTTTGCCGGAGACTCGAGCGAGGGACCCCATGGCGCCGAAAGTGTCTCAACATACCGATGTTCAGCCGCCGCCGTCCATGAGCACCTTAGTTAGGTGCTTTGGCCCCACGATGGGATTGACGACCAGCGGATATCTCCCCGGCTGCGGAATGTGGTTGGGGTGGTCGGTCCGATCGAAAGTGATTGGGGACTCCGACCACCGGTGGTTCTTGGGCACGGCGGGAGTCACCGTGTGGACCTCGCGGAAGACGAGCTTGAGCCGCCATTTGTTGGCGTAGCACATCGGTCCGCCGAAGATCAAGAGGCAGCCGTCGGGTTTTGGGAACTCGGCATACGCCCTCTTTTCCTCGGCATCTGGTGCCGAGTTTCGCTTCTTCCCCTTGCCCCGCGATGACGTGGGGGTCCCGGAGATGAAGCGCTTCAGGATTTCGCAATCCCGGTATTTGTGCTTGACGGGGTACTAGTGATTTGGACACAGGCTATCCATCGCCTTCGAATGGTCGGCGCCAAGGCCGCCGCTATGGTGCTGCTTACGGCCGCAGAACTGGCGGCCTTTCGGGCCTTGTTTCCCCGCCGCTTTGCTTGTCGAGCGTTGGAGGGGGCACCGCTTCAGCCCGCAGTGCTTTGCTTGGCCTTCCTTTTCGAAGATGGTCTCTACGAAATTTCTTCGCCAGAGGCATGGTTGGTTGCGATGTCCAAGAGCTCCTTGGTGGTTCTGGGCTTGACGCACCAGCTGTGCACCAAGGATTTGCAAGTGGTGCCGAGATGAACGCCTCAGATGACGCCGGTGTCACGAATGTTGGGGAGCTCTGGAATCGCTGGGAGAAACGCTTGGATGTAGTCCCGGAGAGTCTCCCTGCTGTCGCCAGGCTCTTCAGTCCCAGAATTTTGGCGCTTGTACGCGTTCTCGAAGTTGCCGGCTAAAGAGATTCTTCAAGTCGCCCACCCCTCGATGGTCTTCATGGGCAAGTATCGAGTCAGCTCGAGCCAAATTGCGAGGTAGATGGGGAGGTATCGATGATGAAGAGGTCATCAAGAGTTCCACCCACCCTAGATGCGAGCTTAGAGTCTTTAACCGGACGCTGGGGTTTGTTGCCCGGTGTACTTGGTTATGTTGATCGGCGCCTTGAACTCGGGAAGGAAGTTCGCTATGGATCTCCGACAGAACGACCTGGGTCTCGCCATCGGGCTCGGTCATTGTGAAGTTCAACCTTCATTAGTTATGGTTTTGGTGTTAATGACAAATCTAATCTTGTGTTAATGACAAATCCAATATTAAAGTTTATCCCTAATGCGATATTGTTATTAATGACAATCTTATATCGAGACTAACTTGTTTATTTAGAATATCTTTGATTAGTCTCATCGCATTGAAAAATGGAAAACCCAAGGTATGTTTGCATATTCATTCTAGTATTAGTTGCATACTTTGGAGTCAAGTTAAAGTATGAATGTCCCTCAATTATATTAACCACAAAATGTGCATCATGTTTCCCAATCCATATATTACATGGATGCACACACTTAGGGGAGTTCGTGGTTTAACTTGATGGTTTCATTGTATTGATCGATCTGTTATTGACACATATAGGATCAAGACAAAGAAACTAAATCCTTGAGTATATATTTGAATTGCCTAGTTATAAGTATACTCATGGTAATATAGGATATACTCCAATACGATCAATTTGAATATGTGCATATTATCTCCAAGTCAATCATATTTATGCACATATACATGTGGGGTGTATTCTATAATTGATGATTTAGAGTAATGATCATTTCCATATAGTTTACAAATAATGGATCATTACTTTTCATCAACGTGAGTATATGAAAACTTGTGTAGTTAATATATACTCATATCAATTTAAATGATAATTTAAATTGAGTTCATTTGTCTTATTAATCATTAACTAACACTTCATCATGTGTTGATGGTGCTCCGTGATTAATTGAGGACAATGAATAGTTCTAAGTATAAAGAAGCATGTGTTGCATTATTATACTTAAGACACATTTACAATCATTTCAATTGATTTAGGTTGTGCTCAATTGATCTAAAGGCATCCATTATGTGTTAATGGAGTGCAAGAGATAATTGAGACAACCATGCATCTTGGACTAACAAGTTTTTGAGTTATGTTTGAGTTAGGTCCAAAGATGGATGAGATGATGAGAACGGGACAAGGACGACATCATGAGTTGATGGGCGTCAAGAGTGGATCCCGAAGAGGAGTCGAGTGATATCAAGAGTGGATCATAAAGACCCCAAAGGATTGCTTACGCCAAGCGTAAGGTATAACTAGATAAGCTAAGGACTTTTGTAGTCTTTGAGTCTAAGGTTTTATCGCTGCATTATTAAGAGGGGTTGTCTCCTAGCTTGAGCTTCATCATGTGTTGGTGATCTCAATCCTGCTCACTCGAGCTCAAACCATTTGATTTGGTTTTTGCATAAGGGTTAACCATTTGGCATGTGTTGCAATGGGTTGCTTATGCTTGGTTGTGTTTGGTTTATGCTCTAATTTGCATGTGTTGCAAAGTGGAAGAGCATTTGTATTTGGTTTTCAGATAATGCTTTGATTTGCATGTGTTGCAAATAGGATAAGCTAATGTTATTTTTGCGTGAAGTTCACTTTTGCATGTGTTGCAAATGTTGAAGCTTCACGCTTTGGTTTCTGCTCAAAACAAATCTTTCAAAATCCGTGTGGTTGCTTGGAGCTAAGATTTGCATGTGTTGCAAAAGGAGAGAGCCAAGCATGATTTGATGTTTGTGTGTTTATATGGAGCTAGAGGCTTGCATGTGTTGCAAGTAGAGAGCTCATACATGTGATTTGGTTTTGGTGTTAGTTCGATTTGGTGTTGCATGGAACTAGAGAATTGCATGTGTTGCAATTAGAGAGTTCATGCACCTTGATTTGATGTTGCTTGAGCTAGACTTTTGCATGTGTTGCAAAGAGTAGTGCTCAAGCATGATATTGGTTTAATGTGTTATTTGCAAGTTCAGCAGCGAATAAACCGAGGTTTATGAGTCCTAATCCCGAGAGCATGTGAGTGGGGCTTGCAACGGGTGTTGGCAAGTTGACCGGTCTTGTGTTGACCTTCACATGGCTAGGGGATTAATCTCATAAACTCGAGTTTGCTTTGCTTAATACGCTTTTGCAAATAGTTCTTGAGTTGTTGCTAAATGTGTTTTCGCTATTTGGAGTTGGTTATGCAGTGCAAATGTGTTTTGCAAATGAACTTTGAAGTTATGTGTTTCGATCCTAGAGCATGTGTTGGCATTTGCAAATGTGTATTGCAAAGTGTCGGGATCATGTGTTGATCCTTACATGGCTAGAGGGTTGATTGCATAAGTTCGGGTGTGTTTGCGTAAATGTGTTTTCGCGAATTTGGTTGAATTCTTTGAGCATGAGCTAAATTGGTGCAAAAGTGTTTTGTATGTGTGTATGATCATGTGTTGATCATCATGTGGCTCAAAGAATAGCATTTGGATCTTTGTCGAAAAGAAATTGCAAAAATCTGGGTCAGTAGTTCAGGGTCGATGCGACGGGATGGAGGTTTGCAGGACCGACCTGGCCGGACCGCAAGCGTCAGCAAGATCATTTCCAGCATGGCGTAGTGATCGATGTTAAGTGAAGGCGACTGCCCAGTCCGGCCCGACCGGCCGGTGGTAACCGACTTTCACGCGGTGTGATTTTTCCGTAAGAGGCGTCATGGTGGTTTTTGTTGCTTTACTCAAGGCGGACCGGGCGAAGGTTTGCAGGATCGGCTACAGGCGACTGCCGAGGGCGGTCCAACCGGCCGGTAACGGCCAGAATCCGACTGCTGTTCTGTGAGGAGCGGTCGGATCGGGAGAGGTCCGGCTGACCGGATTTTTGCAGCTACTGCTTTGCCCCCAACGGCTAGTTTTCTTGTGGGCTATAAATACACCCCTTGGGGGGCTTGGGGTGTGGTTGGTGTGTGTGGGAGTGTTTTGCATGTGTTGCTCTTTCTCCCTTTGCCTCTTGAGCTTAAGAGTGAGCTAATTGCATGTGTTGCAATTAGGAGTGGTTTGAGTGAGCTTGTGTGCATGTGTTGCACTTGAGTGAGGTCCTTGTGCATGTGTTGCACTTGGTGATCACCCAGAGCGATTCGTTGTGCTCTTGAAGTTCAAGCCAAGGAGTGGCTTGTTACTCTTGGAGGTTGCCGACTTTAGACGGCAGAGGCGCGTGCGCGGAGCCTCGAGGTTGTGAGAAGCCCCAAGTTTGTGAACGCTCGGGTTGAGCCTACGCTACGAAAGTGTGAAAAACCACGACTAGTGGAAAGAGGCGGTGCTCGAAGGAGCCGCCCAAGTGTGGGCTAGCCTCAACGTGGACTAGGGAGACCCAAGAAGTCTCCTAACACCACGGAAAAACATCGGTTGTCCCTTGTCTCTTTACTTTCAAGCATTTACATTATTGAGTATTTATCAATTGCTTGAATTAGAATTGCTAGTTTTATTTAGTTGATCAATTTAGCAATTCTTGTGTAGAGACATAATTTAGATAGTGCACATAGTGAGCCTAGTTGATTTAGGCCTTAATTGTCAAAACCGAGTTTATCGCCTGCATTATAATTGTGTAGGTTTTGACATAGGGGTTGATTAGAGCGTAATTGTTTAGTGAGCGATCGAATTTTGTAAAACGCCTATTCACCCCCCCTCTAGGCGCATCCTCGACCCTACAAGTGGTATCAGAGCCAGGTTCACTCTCATTTTAGGCTTAACCGTCTAGAGAGTAAAAAGGATGGCAACTAGAGATTTAGTGCACTCCAATCGATTCACAAATATTTGATGGCTCTAATTATTCATCATGGAAATTATTTATGATTAATCATTTTAAATCCATGAGCCCACAAATATGGTGGATCGTAGATGTTGGCTTTTCTTCTCCACTAAATGATATTGCTCCAACTAAAGGAGAGGAGAAATGCCTACATCTCGACGCTCAAGCAACTAACGTTTTATTTAGCATTGTGAGCGTAGAGATATTCAATCTCATTTGCAATCTCAAGAGCGCTCATGATATGTGGATCAAGCTTCAAGACTTATTTGAGTCATCCACATCTATTGAGGATTGCAATGAGGAGGAAGTGTCGGTTGATGATCATTCAACGTCTACATCAATTGATGAACCGACAACTCCGTCAACCTCAACCTCCGCCTCAAGCGACGACGATCTTTCAATTCCATCAAAAATTTGTTGCTTTATGGCGAATGGTATGAATGAGGTAAGTGATGATGAAGGTGAGCCCTCATATGATGAACTTATGAATTTATTAGAGGAGCTCAATGAATTTCTTGGAAAGGAGAAAAAGAAATACAAAGTTTTGAAATTAGAACATGATTCACTTCAAAATGACTATAATGTTCTAAAAGAAAATCATGAGAAACTCTTTTTCAAGGAATTTAGTAAAGCTAGTGTGGATATTGCCACTCAATGCAATTTAGTTGATGAATTGCCTCACTCAATTCCAATTACAAACAATTCATCAAATAAATGCATATCCACCTCTAGCGATGATTTGCCTTGTAGCTCTAATTCAAATTCTATCGCTATTACTTCCTCTATGTCTTGTGAGACTAACCTTGTAGAGGAAAACAATGAGCTCAAGGCCCAAATCATCAAATTGGAAGATGACTTGAAAAGGTGCTATAAAGGAAAGGCCACCCTCGATGACATTCTAAGCAAGCAACGCCGCTCGCAAGATAAGAGAGGGATCGGCTACAACTCCAAGAGGGAGAATAGCAAGATGAAGCACAATGCGAGACACACGAAGACAATCAAGTGCTTCAATTGCAACAAGAAGGGCCACCTCGCCTCCGTGTGCCCTAATCAAGTAGATAACAAGGCCACAACACCAACCATGAGGCAAGCCGGCAAGGAGCAAGTCAAATTGGTCAAGAGAGGACCAAATAGCGTGACGTGCTTCAATTGTCGGAAAAGGACATTTCGTAAGGATTGTCCCTAAGGTATAACTCCTAAGCCTATTCTCATTAATGAAAATTATTTGCTTAGGAAGGACAAGAATGGCAATGTGTTTGCCAAGCTTGTCAAGTCCCCTATGCAAGCTAAAAATGATATTCATTTGCATAGGAAGAGTATTTCTAGAAATATAGTTGCTCAAAATACTAGATTTCCTAAGAATAAGAAAATTCATGATAATCATATGCTTAGGAAAAATAATTATAGCAAAACATTTGCTAGAAATGCTAGATCCTCTAAGCGTCTTTATTACAATGATTATTATATGCTTAGAAAGGATCAAACTAGGAATGGATTTGTCAAGAATGCCAAAACTCCTAAGCCCCCTCAATTCAATGCAAATAAATCGCCTAGGAGTAACAAAAATTGCAAATCCATTGCTAGTCATGTTAGTCAATTTAAAAATGCTAAAATTAAGACCATTTGGGTTCCTAAATCTATTGTGACTAACGTTATCGGACCCAACAAGGATTGGGTACCAAAAACCGCCTAAAAGAATTTTAGGCAATAAAGAGATGGATTGGACGCTTGTTCACCAAGAGGAGAAGTTTTACATTCGTCTACAAGTGGTGTCAAGCTTGAAGACAATCAAGTCCATCATGAGCCAATGCCATCTCGGTAACAAGTATTTAAATTGATTCTTATGTCATATAGCCTTGTGTAGGTTATAATGAAATATAAATGAATATCAATTTAGATTACTTGTTATGGCCACTTGCTCTCGCCTCTTATCTATTCTCTTAATTGCAAATCTTGAGCAAGTTTAGATGTGGCACATTTAGGGGGAGTGTTAATTCATATTCATGTGTACCACATCCCTACGTGTGCCCATATTAATATAAGTGCATATATATATATTTTCAAAATCAACCATTTAGCCAAAAGTCAAAATTTTGTATACTATTCGTAAACTTGTGAAAAACTAGTTGAAAAATGTATACAAATGTTCTTAAAATGTTTTTCAAAGGTTTTGGCTTCACAAAAATCTATTTTAAAAAGAAAATGAGTTTTAACTCCAAAATCTAGTTACTAGTATCTTGATTTTGATTTAAACTTATAATTTTCATAGAATTAAAAGTAAAAAGGAGTTTGAAAATAATTCCAAAATGAAAATCCTAGAGTTGGTCATTCTTAACAATTTTCGTGTTCAAAAGATTTTCAAAAGACCAACTTGTCAAAAGATATTTGATTTTGAAACTCGCCGAAAAATTATAATCGACCCATAATGGTCATACTATTGCACTTTGTGAGTTTCTCTATTTGGATCAATTCTTGTGTAGAATTGTGATTCAAAATGGTATTCTAGACTCACACACAAAACTCAAATCCATATATCTTACCCCATGCTTAATTTGAGTTTTTGTGTTGATTGGTTTTTGAC
The DNA here is from genome assembly GCA_036346375.1 of Guadua angustifolia. Taxonomy (NCBI): domain Eukaryota; kingdom Viridiplantae; phylum Streptophyta; class Magnoliopsida; order Poales; family Poaceae; genus Guadua; species Guadua angustifolia. The sequence continues at coordinate 51,512 of JAYEVE010000394.1, read as the reverse complement.
TTGATTTCATTTGCTTCTTCAAAAAGGACTATTTAAGTCAAAAGTCAAAAATCATATTTAAAAGGCCCAAATTTACGAAAAGCCTTATAAAAAGTATTCTATTAAGTATTCCAAAGGTTTTACAAGTTTTCAAAATGAAAATCCTATGTTGAAATCTAATTTGGCTCAAAAATGATTTGATTTGAACCAAAATGGCCTATTTAGGCATATAGCTCAAATGTTGGCATTCAAGTTGGATTTTATTCTAAATCTTGGCTAGAAACATTCTTGATACACCAATCTAAGCCATGAAAATCAAAATTGCATGAAATCCAAGTTGAATTGCATTTTGAGGCTTTTTGTGAAAATCAATTTCCTTTTATGCCTTAAAGCGCAAATTGCCATATCTTTTAAAATAAAATTGATTTTGAGAAAATTCCTTTTGCAAAACCTTCTAATTAGTCCAAAGTTCATCCCTGCAAAATTTCAAATTATTTGGACTTCGTTTGAATCATTTTTGACAAAATTTGCAAAAATCGTGGTTTTTCAGTCGACAAAAGGGTCCAACCGACCTCCTCAAGGTTGCACCGCCTTAGGTCGCTTGGACCGGCCCAAGTCGGTTGGACCGGCCATTGCATGTTAGTTCTGAATTTTTCAGAATTTTCGAGGCTGGCTTTGGGATATCTTTTGATTGAAATATGTTTTTTCAAAAATTCTTTTTGTAAAATCTTCGTATGATCCCAAAGTTCATTTTGGCAAAATTTCAAAAACTCTGGAATTTATTTGATCATGTTTTCAAGTGGTATCAGCTATGAGCACTTTAATTGAACTAAAGAGTGATTTTCACTTGATCTTTTGAAAAGACAAAACTTGTGCAATTCAAATGCAAATAACTCCATAATTCACTTGTTGAATATCTTGGGGAGTTTATTCATGTCAAGTTTTGGGCACTTAATTGCTTCCAAGTGATATCATGTCTTTGATCTGCTCTGATACTCAATATTTGTGATTTTATTGATCTATCTTGAAGTTTTTGATACCCGTAAGTATATTGCTCTGAGAATATTGCTCTGATACCCATCGATATTATCGATAATTCTTTCAAATGGTATCAATCTTTGTGATTTGATCCTAAGTGGTATCAATTGAGCACTTATTCATTCCATATGCTTACAAGTGGTATCATTGAGTTTCTCTTTTCTCCAAGTGGTATCACGGATCTTATTGTTCCTTTCTCATGTGATATCCTTGATTATTTGCATTCCTTTTTAAGTGGTATCATTGAATTCATTTATTTCCTACAAGTGGTATTTCATTGCCTCTTTGTAGCATTATTGCGATACCCACATTCTTGATTAAGATGTTTCCTCTCAAGCTACAAATTGTAAGTTCAACCGCTTAAGATTTCTCTGTGTGAGAATCTTTATGGATTGAAATACATAAAAGAGGAAAATCTCTTGTTGAGCATTGTTCTTCATGAAAAATTGAAAATGCTCATTTCTTTTGGTTCTTCGTGCAAAACCCTTGAGATAGAATTAAAGTGATATCTATTTGCTCAAGTGGTATCTATTTCTTTTGGGTTCCTCGTTTGACCTTATTAGGCAAATTTGTTGGATTCTTCAAAAGAATCATATTGAAAATTGCAAAGCCTAATAAAATGAGGAGTGAATTATTTGAATGTGTTTCAAATAAACCATGTGATACCCTTACTTCGTTTTTCATGCTTATCTTTACAAATGGTATTTATTTTACAAGTGGTATCCACAAACCCAAATATGGTCTCTTTTCGAGTTTTTCTTATTTTAGACCATATTTCAATAAAAACTTGTTTTACTTCTTGAATAACCCTTCAAGTTTTTATTTGGTTTGAAATCTTAATTCTTTCCCAAAGGTCATAAATGTTCATTTAAATTTTTATATATGACCTTCATTAGATTAGACCCCTAAAACAGAATAATTGAATAACCAAAAAGGGGGGAAGAATGTATTTCAAGTTAATCTTTTAGTTTTTCCATTTTTGGTGCTTAATGCCAAAAGGGGGAGAATTAGGAAGCTTAATGTCATTTGGTTTAAAAAGTAAGCTTAATATGATTAAGGGGGAGAATTAATATGCATATGTGTTCAATTAGCTTAAATTCTCTCAACATGTTAGTTTTAACCCAAATGTGCTCATTAAGCTTGGATTTGTCATTAATCACCAAAAAGGGGGAGATTGTAAGTTCAACCTTCATTAGTTATGGTTTTGGTGTTAATGACAAATCTAATCTTGTGTTAATGACAAATCCAATATTAAAGTTTATCCCCTAATGCGATATTGTTATTAATGACAATCTTATATCGAGACTAACTTGTTTATTTAGAATATCTTTGATTAGTCTCATCGCATTGAAAAATGGAAAACCCAAGGTATGTTTGCATATTCATTCTAGTATTAGTTGCATACTTTGGAGTCAAGTTAAAGTATGAATGTCCCCATTATATTAACCACAAAATGTGCATCATGTTTCACAATCCATATATTACATGGATGCACACACTTAGGGGGAGTTCGTGGTTTAACTTGATGGTTTCATTGTATTGATCGATTCGTTATTGACACATATAAGGATCAAGACAAAGAAACTAAATCCTTGAGTATATATTTGAATTGCCTAGTTATAAGTATACTCATGGTAATATAGGATATACTCCAATACGATCAATTTGAATATGTGCATATTATCTCCAAGTCAATCATATTTATGCACATATACATGTGGGGTGTATTCTATAGTTGATGATTTAGAGTAATAATCATTTCCATACAGCTTTACAAATAATGGATCATTACTTTTCATCAACGTGAGTATATGAAAACTTGTGTAGTTAATATATACTCATATCAATTTAAATGATAATTTAAATTGAGTTCATTTGTCTTATTAATCATTAACGAACACTTCATCATGTGTTGATGGTGCTCCGTGATTAATTGAGGACAAATGAATAGTTCTTAAGTATAAAGAAGCATGTGTTGCATTATTATACTTAAGACACATTTACAATCATTTCAATTGATTTAGGTTGTGCTCAATTGATCTAAAGGCATCCATTATGTGTTAATGGAGTGCAAGAGATAATTGAGACAACCATGCATCTTGGACTAACAAGTTTCTTGAGTTATGTTTGAGTTAGGTCTAAAGATGGATGAGATGATGAGAACGGGACAAGGACGACATCATGAGTTGATGGGCGTCAAGAGTGGATCCCGAAGAGGAGTCGAGTGATATCTCGAGGGAGCAAATATGCGAAGATCATAAAGACCCCAAAGGGGATTGCTTATGCGCGGCGGCGAAGGTATAACTAGATAGGCTAAGGACTTTTGTAGTCTTTGAGTCTAAGGTTTTTATCGTCGTACTATTAAGAGGGGTTGTCTCCTAGCTTGAGCTTCATCATGTGTTGGTGATCTCAATCCGCGTTCAACTCGAGCTCAAACCATTTGATTTGGTTTTTGCATAAGGGTTAACCATTTGGCATGTGTTGCGAATGGGTTAAGCTTATGCTTGGTTGTGTTTGGTTTGTGCTCTAATTTGCATGTGTTGCAAAGTGGAAGAGCATTTGTATTTGGTTTTCGCATAATGCTTTGATTTGCATGTGTTGCAAATAGAATAAGCTAATGCGTTGGCTTTTGCGTGAAGTTCACTTTTGCATGTGTTGCAAATGTTGAAGCTTCACGTTTTGGTTTCGTTCAAAACAAATCTTTCAAAATCCGTGTGGTTGCTTGGAGCTAAGTTTTGCATGTGTTGCAAAAGGAGAGAGCTCAAGCATGATTTGATATTTGTGTGTTTATATGGAGCTAGAGGCTTGCATGTGTTGCAAGTAGAGAGCTCATACATGTGATTTGGTTTTGGTGTTAGGTCGATTTGGTGTTGCATGGAACTAGAGAATTGCATGTGTTGCAATTAGAGAGTTCATGCACCTTGATTTGATGTTGCTTGGAGCTAGACTTTTGCATGTGTTGCAAAGAGTAGTGCTCAAGCATGATATTGGTTTAATGTGTTATTTGCAAGTTCGTTGTGCGAATAAACTGAGGTTTATGAGTCCGGAATCCCGAGAGCATGTGAGTGGGGCTTGCAACGGGTGTTGGCAAGTTGACCGGGTCTTGTGTTGACCTTCACATGGCTAGGGGGATTAATCTCATAAACTCGAGTTTGCTTTGCTTAATATGTTTTGCAAATAGTTCTTGAGTTGTTGGCGAAATGTGTTTTCGTCATTTGGAGTTGGTTGCGGTTGTGCAAATGTGTTTTGCAAATGAACTTTGAAGTTATGTGTTTCGATCCTAGAGCATGTGTTGGTATTTGCAAATGTGTTTTGCAAAGTGTCGGGATCATGTGTTGATCCTTACATGGCTAGAGGGTTGATTGCATAAGTTCGGGTGTGTTTGCGAAATGTGTTTTCGCGAATTTGGTTGAATTCTTTGAGCATGAGCTAAATTGGTGCAAAAGTGTTTTGCATGTGTGTATGATCATGTGTTGATCATCATGTGGCTCAAAGAATAGCATTTGGATCTTTGTCGGAAAAGAAATTGCGAAAAATCGGTGTGTGCTGCTCGGTCGAGTGCGACGGATGGAGGCGGTGTGGGACCTGACCTGGCCGGACCGCAAGCCGCCGCGATCATTTCCAGTGGGCGCGGTCGATCGGCGTGGTGGCGGTCGACGCCCAGTCCGGCCGGATCGGCAGGCGGCAACCGACCCCCACGCGGTGTGATTTTTCCAGAAGAGTGCGCTGCGGTGGTTTTTGCTGTTTTGCCTGGCGGTCGGACCGGGCGAAGGTCGGTGTGACCGGGCCGGCGGTGCGACCGGTCGTAGGGCGGTCCAACCGCCGTAACTGTAAATCCGACTGCTGTTCTGCGTGAGGAGCGGCTGACGGGAGAGGTCCGTTGGACCAGATTTTGGTGTTTTCACTGCTTTGCCCTGAACGGCTAGTTTTCTTGTGGGGGCTATAAATACACCCCTTGGGGGGCTTGGGCAGGTGGTTGGCTGTGTGTGGGAGTGTTTTGCATGTGTTGCTCTTTCTCCCTTTCCCTCTTGAGCTTAAGAGTGAGCTAATTGCATGTGTTGCAATTAGGAGTGGTTTGAGTGAGCTTGTGTGCATGTGTTGCACTTGAGTGAGGTCCTTGTGCATGTGTTGCACTTGGTGATCACCGGTAGCGCATTCGTTGTGCTCGGTGAAGTTCAAGCGAAGGAGCGGCTTGTTACTCTTGGAGGTTGCCGACTCCTAGACGGCAGAGGGTCGTGGCGTGGGAGCTCTCGAGGTTGTGAGAAGCCCCAAGTTTGTGAAGGTTCGGGTTGAGCCTACGCTGAGCGTGAAAACCACGACTAGTGGAAAGAGGCGGTGCTCAAGCGAGCCGCCCAAGTGTGGGCTAGCCTCAACGTGGACTAGGAGACCGCAAGTCTCCTAACACCACGAAAAACATCGGTTGTCCTTGTCTCTTTACTTTCAAGCATTTACATTATTGAGTATTTATCAATTGCTTGAATTAGAATTGCTAGTTTTATTTAGTTGATCAATTTAGCAATTCTTGTGTAGAGACATAATTTAGATAGTGCACATAGTGAGCCTAGTTGATTTAGGCCTTAATTGTCAAAACCGAGTTTGTCGCTTCCGCATTATAATTGTGTAGGTTTTGACATAGGGGTTGATTAGAGCGAATTGTTTAGTGAGCGATCGAATTTTGTAAAACGCCTATTCACCCCCCCTCTAGGCGCATCCTCGACCCTACAAGTGGTATCAGAGCCAGGTTCACTCTCATTTTAGGCTTAACCGTCTAGAGAGTAAAAAGGATGGCAACTAGAGATTTAGTGCACTCCACCGATTCACAAATATTTGATGGCTCTAATTATTCATCATGGAAATTATTTATGATTAATCATTTTAAATCCATGAGCCCACAAATATGGTGGATCGTAGATGTTGGCTTTTCTTCTCCACTAAATGATATTGCTCCAACTAAAGGAGAGGAGAAATGCCTACATCTCGACGCTCAAGCAACTAACGTTTTATTTAGCATTGTGAGCGTAGAGATATTCAATCTCATTTGCAATCTCAAGAGCGCTCATGATATGTGGATCAAGCTTCAAGACTTATTTGAGTCATCCACATCTATTGAGGATTGCAATGAGGAGGAAGTGTCGGTTGATGATCATTCAACGCCTACATCAATTGATGAACCGACAACTCCGTTAACCTCAACCTCCGCCTCAATGACATTTATCTTTCAATTCCATCAAAATTTGTTGCTTTATGGCTAATGGTATGAATGAGGTAAGTGATGATGAAGGTGAGCCCTCATATGATGAACTTATGAATTTATTAGAGGAGCTCAATGAATTTCTTGGAAAGGAGAAAAAGAAATACAAAGTTTTGATTATTGCTAATATTGTTAAACTCAAAACCGTTCGGTAAACCGTTCTAATTAAAAAAGAAATTTTAATAATTTAAAAATTTTGAAAAAATTTATGTGAGCGGTTTTTCGCGAAAAACCGCGGTTTCTCGCCAAAAACCGCTCAAAACCGTTTTCGAAGAACATTCATATGGTTGGGTCGGTTTTCGTCAAAAACCGAGCGGTTTTTCGTAATTTTTTCAAAAAAATTTCAAATTTTTTCAAAAAAATTTCAAATTTTTTTGATTTTTGAACCTTTCGGTTTTTGACGGTTTTCGAGCGGTTTTTCGCGCGGTTTTTGCGAAAACCGTACCGCGAATTTCGACGCGAATTTTGAAAAACGGTTTTGTAATCCCTGTTCTCAGGACTTCAATTTGACTATTGCTAATATTGTTTTGAAACAATACTACGAAAAACGTCTACCATATCGCACATCCTTTCGTTAGTATACTCGAGAGGCCACTGGAACCGACTGGACTAACCAACCATGCCCGGCCGCCGGCCGGAATAATTGCATAGTCACAAGTGCGGCCTCCTGATGACTAACCAACTATTTCGTTACTTGGATGTTCCTAGCCTGGCTAAAAGACTCTTGGGATGCTTGACTGGTTAGCCTGGCGTTTGGTTGGAAATGCTAGATGCATAGTCCGAAGGTTGTAAAATATTGTTAATTTATATTAAAATACTAAAGTACATGTTACTTATCTTACTATGTTTAATCCACCTTAATATACACTAATATCATTTAATATGCACTAATCACTCTCTAATCACACAAAGTTGGGCATGGATGCGGAGAGAGACTCTCTTTTTTTTCTCTTTTTTTTTTGCGTTTCCAACCGGATTTGCTTTGGAGGGAATCTTGCATCCCACAGAACTAGCTGTTTTTTTTTGTTCACGTAGCCATCCAAACAAACCATACGAGGGAAAAGGAAAATATCCTCAGGTAATCACCTCCTCGGTGAAACCACCGTGCAACTGAACTAAAAAGTTTCAAAAATTCTGAAAAAAATCATGGATGTACATCTCAATTTCAATAAAATTTCATGATCAAATTCATCTTATACTAGCAGTTACAAAAGACAAATTTCGCATGAACAGTGATTTTTACTGTTCATCACTATTCATTTTTGCTGCTTGTTTTTTTTGTAACCGCTAGTATAGGATGAATTTGATCATGAAATTTTATATGTAGGTGGGGTAAGTTGAGATGTACATCCATGATTTTTTTCAGAATTTTTTGAAACTTTTTTTAGTTCAGTTGCACGGTGGTTTTACGGAGGGGGGTTGCACCGGATATGTTGCCGGGAAAAAAATACACAGAAGGGTAGGATGCCCCAGTTCTATTTAGCCAAAAAAAAAATTCGAGATGCTCCCGTCAAACCATACGAGGCAACGTTTTTTGTTAGGAAATCTGAATGACTCACCCTGGAACGGCTACTGGCTTGTGATTTCTAATGTGGGCAAGTTGGTAGCTATGGTGAGAATTTTATTGGTATGGACTCTTTTTTTTTAATCTAATCCGTTATAACTCGGTCTCGCTAGATGGATGGTTATGGGCCTGTTTGGTTACCTTCTCAGCTCAGCCAGGCTGAGTGAATGCAAGGAGATGTTGTTTGGTTGGTTGTATGAGAATAAGCAGGTTATGTAGAGATGTTGTTTGGTTGGTTGCATTAGAAGAGAAGTGGGGAGACAATTTTAAGAGAGGGATGAAACAAATTAAAAACAAATACTAGAAAATCAATAGATTTTAAAATGAAAATAAATATTTTAAAAACAAAAAATAGGAAATCAAAAATCCAAAAATGAAAATTTTAATCTTTTGAAATTTATATGGCAAGTGTGGTCTAGTTTTGTTCGAAAAAAAGTCAGGAACACATAGGTGAAATCGGTTTAGTGATCCAAGATACTAATCAAAAGATATAGCAAAAATTTAGATGAAACTCGAATTAAAAATGCTGACATCATGCTGATGTCAGCATGCATGCAGCTCAGCTGGAGCCTGGCTCTGTTCATACAGCCGATTTCCACGTTTCCGGTGATGCAGGCTAGATGAGGAATCTTGCATCAGTTTATGCAGGCTCCAAACAATATGCAGGTAACCAAACACACAAAAAAAGTTAGAGGCTGTATCTATGAATGCAAATCTCTACTCATGCAGGCAACCAAACAGACCCTATATGTTATTTTTTTAATCTAATCCGTTATAACTCTTTTTTTTAATCTAATCCGTTACAACTCGGTCTCACTAGATGGACGGTTATGGTGAGAATTTCTAGCTTATTTTTCTCTTTTTTCTTAGTAACTCTCATGTGCTTTTAATATATAATAAATAGATAATGTCATTAGGGTGATAATGATGGCCTAACCACCTGATAACACTTTCAGTTTGTGAAGTATTTAGCACCGAAACAGATGATACCAGCTACTGCTGTTGCCAGATTCGAAGTAGTTACCTTTCCCTATCAATCAACATTTCAGAATATATACCACCGCATATATGGATTTCATGCATTATATCGATAACCAGCGCAGTAAATCCTACTATCCTAGGGTACAATTATCTCAGAAGGAAGAATATTAGAGGAAGCTTTAGTGCCCACATTAGACATGACGAGTTACATCTGTTGAATAAACTACACAACGTTTGCAGATTGATAAACACATCCTCGGTCTACTAGGGACCTTCCCCATTGGCGGCGGCTCACGACCGTGTTGCGGGACACCTAGATGTTCAGTTCAGTTTTCACTTGCTGGAAAGAACGAGTTAGTGCCAGCCCAGAACAGAACTGAGTGTGTGAGGCATATATCATGTGCATCGAGATGGTTCCGTTCGGCGACGCACGGCAATGGTAATTGCTTTGAGAAATGTAGAAGAACAATTATTCTAGCATTCTAAATGTTGGACAAAATTATATCCACCTCGAGTCCAGAAGAAGACTAAGTGTACCTGTTGCAAACAAAACCACTCTATATTAATATACTGTCTAATTTTAAGTGTGCGCAAGAAAGCTAGGAACTCCCAACTTTATGAGGGAAAATGTAGCAAGGGTGTATTCCAGTTTGTTGTGACCATGGTGTGATCTTTTCGACAGTATCCTTCTATATTTTCTAATGAGTTGGAACAAAATAGAAACCTGTTGATATACAGGATAATCCCACTACTGTTCTCAAAACATTCACTCAGTATAACCCCATTACTGTTCAATTTAGTCAATAATCCCTCCGTCCAAGTTTGTTTATGCGTATTTCTTCTTGGCACGTAGACTAAGAAGATATTCAAAATGACTGTTTACCCCAAATTATTATCACTAAGTACTATATTCAATATATGTATGTAGGTAATACAAAGTAAAGATGAATGTTTATTAGGGTATAGAGGGAATATCACATCAATTTTGTATTGAAATATGAAATACACTATATTTGTGGACGAGATCATTCAAAAAATGCGTCTTATAAACTTGGACGGAGGGAGTATATTCTAGTAGGCTCTCCCCCACTGTTCTCCTCGAAATACACACACAGATCAAACAGAGTACAGAGAGATACTCCCCCCGGTTCACAAAAAATTATCGGTTTGGGATATGTGTAGTCAATCAATATCTTTTAAATATTTAGATCGGATACATGAAAAACATATGTGTAGATTCGTCTCAAAATATACTTTCATAATATTATAATTTTATTGGATTTGTAAATATATTAAAATAGAAATTAGTTGTTAAAGTTGATTTTTGGGACTGTGTAGATGTTCAAAATAGTAACTATTTGTGACCAAAGGAAATACTACTAAATGACTAATTTGAACGAAACAACATAGGACCCGAACTTACATTTCCAAGATTATCTCAATAATATGTGCCATCTTGTGCCGCTCAGAGCCATGCTCGAGGCACTTGTGATACAGTCCACAGCCACCCTTGTTAGTCAATTTCTGAAGTGATGCTGGCAGCCCGTTATCTGGCAAGGAATTAATTTCAACACAGCCGGTAATTTCCAGGTGCTTGAGAGTAGGCATTCTGTGAAGTACACTGGGCAGAGCATTCAGACTGTAGCAGTGTACAAACCCAAGTTCTTGAAGAGAGACAAGGTAAAGAAGCGCTTGTCCCTGCTCTTCAGATTTGTGCGACACTTTCATCCTCTATCACCAACTACAGTGGTAAGCTCCCATGTGGAGGAAGCACTTCCACTTCTGAGCAATCTTCCGAACAAAGTGACACCAGGTGAGTACAATACAGCTTCGAGACAAACAAAGCTGTAAAGGTAGAATAAAAAAACTTGTTGCCTGTGATACAAAGTTCTTGGTGATCCAACTTCACGAGAATACTTCCAAATCTGTTATTTGTACTGATGGAGAATGGTTGAGGCATGGATATGACTCTACTTCAGGACAATCTTCTATCTCTAGTATAGTAAGTTGCGGAAACCATTGCTTTTCGTTGCAACACAACACCTGTAATCCTTTAAGCTTCGGACAATGTTGTATTATGAGACTTCGCAGGACTGGGAAAAAGCAGATCTGTTCAACTCCAACCCATTCTATCCATTCTGGCATATTACTGATTAACATCTCTTCTAAACGAGGAAACCCCTTCACTTGACCATCTCCATAGAACCCAAGGCCAATTATTGTTATAGCACCCATTTTGGTGATGTGCAGCTTCCTAAGGTGAGGCAGCTGCCCAAGTGGAGGAAGGAAATTAAGTCCGGAAAAATCTTCCAGATAAAGTGACTCCAGAGAAGTAAGAGTGAGTTTATCAGCGAGCCATGTTGGAGATGTGATGCCAGTATAGCCCTTGACATGGAGGGACACTACATTTGGATGAGGTTGGAGATCTTCTAGGACATCCTCAGCTGAAGGGGACATCTGTGTATATGAACTGGTACTCCATGAAAACGACAACTCTGTTAACCATCTTTTGCTATTCAATCTAGCCTCACTGGCTTCTCCACTGTTACCAACATTTTCAAGATTCTCAATTTTCAGTCGTCCTGTAAGGTTCCTCAAGTCTTTCAATTGTGCAATATCAAAACCCTAGACTTTCCAATACAGAACATGTTCAGGTCATGCAAGGAGGACAGATTCCCAACATTTGGAATACTTGTGAGAAAATTTCGTCCTTCATCAGCCAGCAGGTGTCGCAAGTTTACCAAGTTGGACATGCTTGGAGGCAATTGACAAAGGTGTCGCCACCCCTTGATGTTTAGGACTTGTAGATGGTAAAGCTTGCAGATTTCTTCAGGCAATTCTTTAAGGTCAGACGAGTTGATGTCCAAACAGCGTAGATGCTTCAAGTTGGTGACTGCTACCAGCTGCTCTTTTCCTGTAATATTGGGTAGACACAACGACCGGATAGTAGTAGGCCAATCATTCCGTACCCAGCAAGATGGTGAAGAACCAGTAAATATCAACGTCTTCAACCTTTCAAGATGCAACAGGCGAAAACTCTTTCTACTGAGAGAGCGACGATCTGAGACAAACAAATGACAGACCTCAGCTGGGATAGGTTTATCATTAGTTACCCGCATTCACCTTCTGAAACAAGTAGAGCAAGATCATGTAACAAGTTATGCATCATGTAGTGGCTGCCATCAACTTTTTCAAAAAAAGAACCCCAAAGTAACTCGTTAAGGTATTCCTTTGCAATGTCCTCCAAAAGTTCATCCTCTCGGATCTTCTGAATGAAGCCTTGCGCCATCCAGCCAAAGATGAGTTGCTGCTCACTAATCTTGTAATCCTTTGGAAACACTGCACAATAAGCAAAACAACGCTGCAAGCATGGGGGCAGATGCTGAAAGCTCAGTCGTAGAACAGGCATGATGTCATCTGGGTTTTGTCTTACTTCCCACATGTTGCTGCTGTTCAGAAAGCTGCGCCAACGCACCTCGTTATGGCTTTTGCTGAGTAATCGCCCCATAGTCTTCGCAGCTAACGGAATACCATGCAGTTTCTTGGCTATTTCTCTGCCGATATGAGCCAATTTATTCTCCTCTGTGATGTTTGCACATTGTTTGAAGAAAGACCAAAACTCATCATCTTGTAACCCACTCAGTGGCACATTGGCAAATGAACCCATAACCTTAGCAATTTTCTGATCTCGAGTTGTAACTACAACCATGCTTCCAGACACCCCTGAGGAAAACGGAGCACAAAGCCTGACCCAGATGTTCTCCCACACATCATCGAGAACAATAAAGAACCTTTTCCCTTCAATTTTCTTCACAAGAGTTTTCTGGATTGCATCCAAGCTAGGCAAACTACTAATTCCATGAGATTCTCCACCATCGATTGAATCCACTATGTCAACTGTCACCTTTGCCACGTCAAGAGTGTCGGAAACACAAGCCCAGGCTCGCACACCAAATGAACTGACCACCCTGGGATGGTTATACAGAGACTGGGCGAGAGTAGTCTTGCCAACTCCACCAATGCCAACAATTGGCAGAACAGAGAAGTTCTCGTATCTAGATTCCTGGTGCTTACTTAGCACCATGTTTATGATCCTGTTGACCTCTTCATCCCTCCCAAACACCTTGGGCTCAATCAGGAAGGAGCTCGTCTGTTGGAGATTGACCTCCTCTGGTTGCGAGTGGGTAGCCATGGACGCCAACTTCTCCAGCTTGACAATTTTCCGGACCTTGTCGGCAGTATTGTCAAGGTGGCCAGAGATTGATCTAATCCTAGCAGACATTGCATCCTGGTCAAAGTTGGGGTGAACAGCTTCCTGCCCTTGCATGACGCTGTCACTACTTGTCCTGGCCCTCTTGAATGGGTTGGACAGAACAGAGCCTAAATGGCGGACGACCATCTGGACAGCAGAGCCTAAATGGTTGTTCGTGCCACCACGGGTGCTCTCTACAAGCTCCTTTAGGCGGTAGTAATCCATCTCGTCCAGCGCGTCGTCAGCACCATAGGCAGCAAGCTTGAGTTCCTTGATGAGATCTGACAGAAAATCGTTGGGGACAGGCTTACCCCGCCCAACAATCTCGAGCACCGCTTGGGCCATGCGAAGTTGGGTCTTCAGGTTGCAGACGTCGTCGCGGAGACCCGAACGAGCAGCCCACTGCTCGAGCTTAGAGTCATAGTACTTGTCAAAGACGACCTGCAAGATCCCTCCCAAGATCCCTCCGGCGAAGCCCGCAGCTGTCGCGGTGTCCATCGCTGCGAAAGTGGAGCACCAACAGTTCACAGGCGTGTATGAGATTAAGATGAAAGAGGACCGGAAGGTTTTCATAGAAAAGGATTGAAACCAAGCAAAATGAACCGAAGGAATTCATAGTTACCTCCTTTCGCTGGGAAAAGATGCTTGCGGAGGAACCAGCGGGATTGGGTTCTTGGATGAGGAAGATTAACAGCAACAAAGAGAGAGCGCGCGTGTTGCTTCAGCAAACAACCCTCTGGTCTTCGTGCAGATAGCAGAGGACCCGAGTCCCTAATTGCCTACTGCGCAGACGACATGGGCCACGCGAAGACCTTCCGGTTGCTGTGAAATTTCTACTTTACTTTTCTTCCATATTCGCGGAAGCATCTTAGTCCCAGAGAAAAAAAAAACAATCTGGACATTAGCTGGGAAAATTCATCGCCGCTTGTTTTCCACGCAACTAGGACGGCCGCGCATTCACGCTTGCTGCGAAATTTTAAAGTAATCACAGTCTATTATTTATTTATACTTTAATATTTATGCATATGTTAAAAAGAAAAACATAGGAGCACCTCTCAAAAAACAATCTAGGCATTAGCAGATCACAATTGGAAAATTCATGGTCGCTTGTTTTCCAGAAGCTAGCTGGGTCATACACGTATTTACACAACTATCTACCTATCTATCTATCTATTATTTTTTTTTGAAAGCCAGATATCTATCTATTATAATATTAAAGCATTAAAAAAGAAGCCACCATATTCACTCTCAAGGCTAGAAATTTCTACATTAATCGAAGAAAAAAAAGATCTACACTGTTGATCATGGTAGGTCTAGATTATAACGATCTAGATTAAAAGAAAGAGTTTGTGTCATGTACAATACATGGGTTTGTATTATATACAATCTAAAAATAACTCAAATTCGGAATAAAAATAAAATAAAATCATAAATTTGCCATACAATTAAAAGAAAGAGTCTAAGTACAATAAAAATTTGAAACAAAAAATAAGAGATAATTAATAATCTAATTTCCATATGAACGCCAAAATAAAATTGAAATTAAGAATACAAATTTTAAAAAATCAAAATAAAAACAAATGTAATTAGTAGTATGATTTCCATACGAACATCAAAATAAAACTTAAATTTAAAATAAAAACTAGTAGTTGGATTTGTATACTAATTTCAACATAAAAAATTGAAATTTGGGATGAAAAATAAAAAATAAATTTGATTTCGTACAAACATCAAAATAAAGAGTTCACGTTAAGTACAATAAAAACCAAAATTCCCTATAAAAATAAAATAAAAGTAGCAATTTGATTTCGCATTTAACAACAAAATAAAAATAAAATTTGAAATAAAAATCAATTGAAAATTAGTAATTAGATTTGTATACGAATACCAATCTAAAACTAAAATTTAGAATAGAAAGCAAAATACAATTAGCAATTTAATTCCCATATGAACTGTAAAGTAAAATCCCTAAAAAGCTTAAGTTCAAAATAAAATAAAATAAAAAATACCAATGGGATTTGTATATGATTCCAACCTAAAACTATATTAAAAAATCTATGTCATGTATGATCCAACAACATAAAAAATTAACTGAAATTTAAAATAAAAATAAAATAAAATGAGAAAGGCCCAAGCCGAAGGAGCCAAAAGCTGCGATGACGAGTGTTATGTGTCTGCATTGTTGAAGAAGTCTATAGCAAAAGAAGCTTGATGACAGGAAGGCTCTGGTAGAGAGGAGAAGAAGCTTTGTATTGAAGACAAGCTAGAGAGGATATACATATTCATTGGGTAGCTAGAAATATGCCATCGCTACTGAGGGACATGACATCACACACGATGATGGGAAAATTCTTCATATTGTTAGATAACGACAAAAGAAAACATGCTAACATCATAGAAGATGGGAGGTCTTCGCGCTAGTGAGGAAGCAACATCATTGAGTTGGCAAACATCAAATAAGAGAAGCGACCGATATGGGACGAGCGTAAATCAAGCATGTATAATATCTTGCATGTGTATATGCATGCATGAATTCATTTGAATCAAAACAAGTTGAACAAAAGTTACTAATGAAGAAAGAACAGGGGTATATAACTATATATTCTATGCAAGATGAAGAATTGCTACATTTCTAGGAACCCCTAACAACTTTTTATTCTCAATGATTTTCTTTCCTCAAAGCTTTTACTTCAATTACATCCATTAAGTTGAATTTATCTTCAAGCTTCTATTGTCATTTCTAATGTTTATGATATCCTAAAAATCTAAATAGTCTACAAAATACGTACTATCAAGCATATAAGTTATATCATTTAATACTACAAACTGTTAAAAAAAATCTAGCCACGCAAATGCGCGAATCACCCTGCTAGTTATAATATTAAAACAGAGGCAAAAGAAGCCACTACATTCGCTCTCAAGGCTAGAAACTCCCACATTAATTGGAGAAAAAAAGAAAGATCTACATCGTTGATCACGGTGGGTCCAGATTAAAACGGTCTAGATTAGAAGAAAGAGTTTGTGTCATGTACAATAAAAATTGAAATTCAAAACAAAAATCAAATAAAATAAAAATTTGATTTCCATACGATTAAAAGAAAGAGTCCAAATACAATAAAAATTAGAATAAAAAATAAAAGTTAATTAATAATCTAATTTCCATATGAACATCAAAATAAAATTGAAATTCAGAATAAAATTTTAAAAATATTCAGAATAAAAAAGATAATTAGTAATATGATTTTTGTAAGAACATCAAAATAAAACTGAAATTTAGAATAAAAATTAGTACTAGGATTTATATACTAATTCTAACATAAAAAACTAAAATTGAATGAAAAATTAAAATGGAAATTTGATATCCATACGAACATCAAAATAAAGAGTCCACGTCAAGTATAATAAAAAAACAAAATTCCCTGTAAAAATAAAATAAAAGTAGCAATTTGAATTCCATACGAACATCAAAATAAAAATAAAATTCAAAACAAAAATAAATTGAAAATTAGCTATTGGATTTATATACGATTACCAACCTAAAATTAAAATTTAGAGTAAAAGCAAAATAAAATTAGCAATTTAATTTTCATACGAACTCTAAAGTAAAATCTCTAAATGGCTTAAATTAGAAATAAAAAATAAAAAACCAATTGGAGTTATATACGATTCTAACCTAAAACTGTATTAAAAAATATGTGTCATGTATGATCCAACAAACACAAATATAATTTGAAATACAAACAAAAAAAAATGCTAATTTATTTTGCACAAGAATTTCAGTTCAATTTCCATTTGAGTGTCTAACTAAAATCCCTAAATAAATATAACTGGCATAAAAAATAAAGGAACATTAAATAACTATAATTTAAAATAAAAGGAGAAAAGCCAAAGCTGAAGGAGCCAAAAGTCACGATGACAAGTGGTAAGCATCTACATTGTTGAAGAAGTCCATAGGAAAAGAAGATTGATGATGGGGAGGCCCCGGTAGAGAGGAGATGAAGCTTTGCATGGAAGACGAGCTGCAGTGGATATATATATATCCATTGGAAAGCTGGAAATGTGCCATCGCTGTTGAGGGACATGATATCACACACGATGGTGAGAAAATTCTCTATATTATTAGATAATGACTAAAGCAAACATGCTAGCATCATAGAAGATAGGAGGTCGCCCGTTAGAGAGGAAGCAACATAGTTGAGTTGGCAAATATCGAATAAGAGAAGCGACTGATATAGAACAAACATAAATCAAGCATGTATAATAACTTGCATGTGTATATACATGCATGAATGCATTTGAATCAAAACAAGTTACAAAAACATCAGAGTAGAGATGGTGCTACTCTATGGAATATGACATGTGGACCCTACTTTTATGATATATAAGTTAAAAAACCCTAACTCCACTTCAACGGGCCATTCACCCGACCCCTACTCCCGATTCCCCCCACGCCCGCCGCAATCCCCATTCCTGATCGGCATCGCCCACCTCGATCCTGATCTCCTTCCTAGCCACCACCACAGCCAATGCTACTATCGCTCAGCTTTCGTCGGCCTTGGCCCCCCGAGCCACCACCTTCACCCCACCTCAGCCCCTAATGTCCCTAGGCCCCCCTTCACCTCCACCTTGGCCCCCACCGGCTCTCCTCCGGCTCCCTCCATCTCCCCCTCCCGTCCCCCTCCGACCGCCTCCCCCTCCCCCTCCGATGGGCAGCGTGGCGTGGCGCCCTTCCCTTCCCCCTTCAGGCAAGTACGCGTGTCTCGGGATGAAAATGGAAGAGAACCAGTTGGAAAATGGTTTTTTTGTTTCTATTTCCACATGTTTTAGTGGTAATAGAAATGAATTCGCAAACCACATAAATAGATACGAAAACGGACAGTGACGGAAACGGATGTGGAATGAAACAAAGCGGATACGGAAACGAAAGCGAAAAATTTCATCTAGGTATGTTCCCAATTGTAACAACCTAAAAATTTGTAAATTCTATAATTGAGCATTTAATTCGGATTTTATAAAATTTTCTCTGAATTTTTAGCATTTAATTAATGAGTTTTGTGATTTTTAAATTTAAATAAATAATTTATTTCAGAAAACAAAACCAAAATCTTGATAAAAATAATTTTATTTGTTAAAAATTTTACAAAATATTTTTGAGAATTTTTGTAGAATTTTTAACTCTATTTGATATTTTCTATAAAGCAATGTTTATTTCTCGTATTATTAAAATTAGAAAATGGAATTCCCAATTTCATTTATACTATAGTTAGAAAATAAAATTTCTGATTTCATTTATTTGGAATTTTTATTTTTGTTTTCATTTTCGTCGAACTAGCTTTCCTGCTTTTGTTTTCAACCCCACGTGTGCCCTGCTTTGCCCTCCTTCCCCTCCGATCATGTGCCCACATCTACCCTATGGGTACCCATCAGGTTCAGACATACCCATGTGGGCACAGATCTACGTCCGTCGTGAAGCTTAGTGGGTTCAGATAAATGACATATGTTCAGATTTGGATGGTTGATACAAGACAGTCGTACCCAAAGGTATCCATCCGACTACCATCCATAAACAAACAGGGCATGTGCAATCTGCATGCCAGTGGCCGGGTTTCCTTCCTTGCTGCCTACCACGACGAAAAGAGTGCCAATAATTGACTCACGAACCGTATTATTCTTGCGGAATTGCTATAGTTCAGACGTCTGAATTTTTCGGACGCATTGCAACATTTTTTTTCTATGTGTGTAACATTTTTTGACAACGCGTGCAACATTTTTCTTCGACAAACAGTGAAACGCGGCACAATAAACGGATGTTGCAAGTGTTGAAAAAAAATGTTGCACACGTTGGGAAAAAATGTTTCAAGCATTGAAAAAAAATATTGCAAGAAGCGTCCGATGAAATGACAGTATCAGACGTCCGAGCGCTAGTTCTGTCCTTATTCTTGTGAGCTACCAACTCCTTGCTTATTTTTTGAGAAAAGTAACAAGGTGTATGTAGCTCAATGATAAAATTTGCGAACATATCATTAGTTTTATGAAGAGAGTTTCGTATTATTCTTCTTGTGTGCCACCAACGCCTTGCTTTTTTTCCCTTGAGATGCACCAACTCCTGTAGTTAGGAGCCAGCTAAAGCAACAAAGTGTATGTAGCTCAATGACAAAATTTGCCAACATATCTTTAGTTTTATAAAGAGAGGTTCGTATTATTCTTCTTGTGAGCCACCAACTCCTCGTGAGCCGCCAACTCTTTACCTTTTTATTTTCTTGAGATGCACCAACTCCTGTAGCTAGGAGCCAGCTAAAGCAACAAGGTGTATGTAGCTCAATAATTTGCCAACATTTCTTTAGTTTTATGAAGAGTGTTTCGTATTATTCTTCTTGTGAGCCACCAACTCCTCGTGAGCCACTAACTCCTTACTTTTTTTTCTCCTTGAGATGCACCAACTCCTGTAGTTAGGCGCCAGCTAAAGCAACAAGGTGTATGTAGCTCTAGGTTTCAAATATCGACGAAAGTAACTTAAAAATTGCGATTTTTGACCGTATCAAACTGGCTCGATAAACTATACCGGTCCAAATAAAAAAATTCAAAAACTACAAAAAAAATTCAAGAAATTTTATGTGACATAAATCGGTCAAAAATCAGTGAAAATTGTTAGAAAATCAATAAAATCGGACAAAATCAGTTTTTGTAATTGTTCGCTTAGTTTGCCGTTTTTTGAAGAAAACCGATCAAAAATTGGTGAAAATTGCTCAGTTGATTTTCGATATTTTAATACCATGTTCAAATAGTTTGACTTTGAAACCGTTTGATTTCTACCGTTCGACAAAAATCAGTGCCAAGCGATGGACTTTTGTGAGCTCGAAACGGTATTGTAATCCCTGTGTAGCTCAGTAATAAAATTTGCAAGCATATATGTAGATTTATCAAAAGAGTTTTTACCATTTTTGAGAGGTGTGAGTACCTCTCCACCAAATTACTCTTCTTAGTATATTTTGATACATTCAACCTTTAAATTTTTGGTACCTTCTGAACTCTCGGTGAATACTTACTTTTGGTACATCTTGATGCTAGCTTAACGAATAGCTTGACATCTTGTAAGGATGGTAATAAGTTTTTTTTGTTATGAAACTGATTCTTAGGGTCTGTTTGTTTTTGCTTTGGATTCTCTAAAATCTGATTCTGGATTGTGGTTGTAGAGAAGCTGATTCTCTAAAAGCTGTAATACAAAAATACATATTAAGTAGATTGTGGATTCTAGTGTAAATGGATGGGCTGGATTGTGAGAGTTGATTCTTAGAATTAGGTTGTTTATTTTTTATTCTGTTTTTAGGGTCGAAATCTAGAATCAAAAGTAAAAACAAACAGGCTTTAAACTTGAAGTTTTTTCCTAGTATGGCCAAGAAGCCTACAGTTTGTTAAATTTGGAGCATTTTATACGCGTTACTCACTCATATTTCAGACCAAATTATCTCCGCCCCGTGAATAACACTTCCAACTGACTGTCTTTTTGCGTTAATTGCATGCAGATCTGCCAGTCGGTGGGCATGTTAATCTTCAAAAATAGGGATATATCGATGTAAGTGGCGCCGCTGGCCAGCAAAATTGGACAGTGATCGCGTAGAAATTTTGCGGGCATAGCGGCAGCCACGCCCGCAATGCACGCGGAAGCAGGGCAGATTTAGGGATGTCAGCTATGTCCGGCACTCCGAAAGAATTGAAAAAGGTACAAGATCACGTTTTTAATAGGTTAAATTTGTTGATTAAATTGCTGACCCGGCCCTAAGGTGGGGTGGGCGGGGCGGCCGCCTCGGGCCCCCAAATTACCGGGGCCCCCGTCATCTATTGGTACAGTCAATTTGTGAAGGTCATAACTCTAGATTCGATTGAACTGATTCTTGTTGGGTTAGTTTCAAAATTGAATCTAGTTTCTACAGTCCAAATTGCATATCAATCCAACGGTGGGAACTTAAGGAATTAATATTTTAGTAAACATATGTCAATCTATTTTTTGTTGAAACCAAAGCAATGTTTAATAGTTTGATGAAAATGATTGCAATAGTGAAGCAATTCTACAAGGTGAGAAAGATTTTGAAGTTAATTACTTTTTGGTTATGGTTGATGTGGCAAACAGTTCATTGAAAAATAGATTTGAAGAACTCCAAGTATTCAATGGTATATTTGGGTCTCTTCTAAGCTCAACAATTTTGAAGTCATTAGATCATATTGAACTTAAAGATTATTGTACTAAGTTGGCAAAAACTTTCTCTGTTAATGATTCATCTGATTTTGAGTTAAATAATATGATTTCTGAGTTAAGATTACTGCAAATGACTTTGCCAAATAGACCAATATCTGCTATAGAGATTTTTGAGTTTGCCAAGGAAGTGGATTGTTATGCTAATATTTTTGTTGCTTATTGGATCTTATTTACTATGCCGGTAATTGTGGTATCAATTGAAAGAAGCTTTTCAAAGTTGAAATTATTAAAGAACTATTTGAGATCTACAATGTCTCAAGAAAGGTTAAATGATCTGGCAATTTTATGTATTGAGAAGAAATTATTAGATGACATTAATGTTGATGCCATAATTGATGATTTTGCATCTAGAAATGTTAGAAGATATTTTTAAGATGATCTTTACAAAATGTTTGAGATAAATAATCTTACTTTTGTACTTCCATTTATTTATCGGTAACCATTTCTATAATACACTGAATATTATCTTTTTAGTTGATACATGGTAGTATAAAAATATTTTGATGCTTATGTTAGGGGGGCCTCCATTTATAATTTCGCACGGGCCCCCAAAAACTCAGGACCGTCCCTGTTAAATTGGTTTCGATTTCAGTGAGGTTGGGATTTTTAAGAGCTTAGAACTATTTATGTTATAATTTTAGAAAATTTTAAATATATGTGTTAGATTTATTGTTATAGTTAGAATGACAAAAATAACTGAAGATAAGATTTAATGTGGAAAACCCATGCGGAAAACAATTCACTATAATGTTCAAGTTTACATATACAGGGAGTTGACTTATATAACAAAAAGAGTCTGAGTTATTGAAGATTTCGACTAACAATCTATTTAGATAAGGGGCACTTGGATATTTGCCACTCCTCAATTTGGAAATTCGATGGCCCATACAAAAAATGCCACTTATCTAAATAGAGATATTTGAGTTATCTCTAACAAATCTCCCCTTAGTTCAAAATCCATAATGATATTGCCTCTGGAAACCCCGAAGGGTAATTGAGCACTACGAATACAAGTGCGTTGAGGGTGATTGAGCACTATAAATATAAGTGTGTTAAAAGTCCAAAGGATTATTGAACAAGGAAGACTACAACAGTCAATCTAAACATTTGTAGTGCAAAAGACAGACTAGAATAGTCTTATCCAAATACTTCTTATGAAGTAAGATTGAGCAAACCACTAATAGGCCGAGAGAAAGACTAGAATGGTCAATCCAAATACACAACTATCAACAAAGCAGACGAAGAAATCCGAGTCTTCCATAATTCATAACTCTAGTAAAGTCTGAATTAATCATCAAATAGTATAAACCAAGACATCACCTGTAGCGCTTAATAGATGGCAAAGAACTCTTATCATGGACTTTTGACATGCTTCACCTAGAATATAAAATTGGGCAAACAATGCTCATTGAAAGGTGAACTTATACTTGTAGTTATCACGTACTTTAAAATGCCTACTGAAAATACCAAGATGGAGAAAAACTGAAAGATCAGAACTTTAACATCAAAATCCTTGCAATTGAAGGTTAGAATAAGTTTCTGACATCCATAAGAAGATGCACGCAAAATTTCACGGGATTTAGATCAGGTGATCAAAATTTAGAACGATTATTGTTTTTGAAATCGTACTCATTTTATTGTTCATCCCATTTTTACTATTTATTCGGGAGTTTTGCTATTTTGTCTGGTGCTAGGCTAGCTGAGCCTTTTTAGTTGGCTTTTTTTTTACAAAAGAAGACTTTGAGAGCTCTGCTCTTTTGTTCAGTATTAGACTAGCTGAGCCTTTCAATTGACTCTTTTAGAAAAGATGTTAGACTAGCTAAGCCTTTCAATTGACTCTCTTGGAAAAGAGGTTTGAATATTTGAGGGATAATTTTATTTGGCTCCTATTAAACCTCTTCTAGTCGCAAAAGGTCATTTACAATCACAAAATAAAGTGGAAATCATGTAGCCAAATGATTGGATCACATCACGGTTTTTGTATGAACAGTAGAAATTTTAGCTTGCTGTATGAGAGTTCCAAACTCACAAACAAACTCCAAACAACCGAATAACACCCTGACATTAAAACATATACTGAACAATACACCTGGAAACAAATTTGCTAAAGGGACCTTTCCACCCAAGCACAGAAAGAACCTGTAGTGTCAGCCTCCGGATAAGAAAGATAGGCGATAGCGTGCAGGTGCTCGAAAGAATTCGAGTTAGTGCCAGCCTCGATATTTCCAAAGAATGCGTCTACGCAAATCCAACTGCAGCAATTCCTGTTTATATCAAAGTTTATTTTTTTGTCCAAGATAAGTAGAACTTGCAGCTAGAGTCAGGAAGTACCTCAAAGTCACACCAAAGGTGAATGCTATAGAAATGTAGAAGAACAATTATTCTACGATTCTAAATGTCGAGATCAGAAAAATCCTAGGTGCACCACCTGTTGCAAACAAAGCCACTATATGTTAGTATACTGTCTAATTTTAAGTGTATGTGTAAGAAAGCTAGAAACGCACACAACTTTACGATCGAGGCAAAATATAGCAAGGGTGTATTTCAGTTTGTTGTGACCATGGCTTCAGTGACATAAGCATGAAAGTTCAGTGTGATCTTTCCGACAGTATCCTTCCATACTTTCTAATGAGTTGAAACAAAATAGAATTCTACTGACATACAGTATAATCCACTACTGTTCTCCTCGAAACATACACTCAGTATAATCCCATCACTGTTCAAATTAGTCAATACTGTAATACTGCAGATCGTTTTTTCCAGGGTTTTTGGCTGGAATTGTTTTTGTGTTCCTAAATTCAAGGTTTTATTCGGAAAGGGTATTTCTCCGTGCCGTAAATTTTTCTGCGGCAAGTTTTACTCAAAGGTTTTTCGTTTCGCCGTGAGTTGGAATTGTCAGTCTTTGGAGATGGTTGGCTTGTGGTCTCCAGCGTTTGGGTAGTCTATTTCTTTTTCCCCCTAGCCTTTTGATTTTTTTGTTCTAGCACCCAAATTGATGGAGTTTATAAAGAAAAGAAAGGGGGTGAAACCCTAAAAAGACACATCTTGCAAGGGGAGCTAGTTTTCCCCAAATCCCCCAGCTGCCTCCCTCCCCCTTCGTGCGCCCTTTCTCCTCCAGACCCGAGCCAGCCTCCTGCAACCTCTGGCCGACGCCCTGCTCCTCCCCCGGGGTCTCCCCCAAGTCCGGCGCTCCTCCCCAAGGCCTCAGCTCACGACTCCTCCCTCTCCCTCTTTGGTCTGGTGTTCCTAGTGGCTGCCACACCCCGCCCTTCCATGGCTCGGCCCCCTCTCCTCGCCAAGAAGAGCAAAGAAGAAGACCAAGGGCAAGAAGAAGATCAAGAGCAAAGCAGCAATGAAAGAAGAAGAGTAGCAAGGTGGCGGGCCTTAGCTGCTCAAGCACTGGCAAGGGCGAAGTTCTCCCGGCAATGAGTCCTCAAGACAACGCTGCCTCGGCTCCTCCACCTCCTTTTCCTCCATGAATAAAAAGTTTGAGGTAAAACCCTAGGAATTTGGGGGCTTTATTGCGTGCATGCTTTAGGTTATAGTATCGCAGTGAGTTAAGTGTGCAAGGTTGAGGGACGGGTTTGAACTGCAAGAATCGATGCATTTCTAAATTTATGTGTTTTAATCCGATCGCAGCAGAGGGTATTAAACAGTTTCCTGAAATTCATAGGAGCAATTGATGGTAGGCTATGTGATTGAGTTAACCAAATTATGTGGTTCGCTGTCCTAAGCGGTATTACTTGTATGTGTTCTCAATTCAGACTTTCCCTACTCTTGGGAGGTCATGCTGATGTTGATACTTTATTATACCTATCAGTAGGATCTTGAGGCTGCATTGTTCATTTTATCGAGATATAGAATCTGGTTGATGATCTTGAATTGAAAGTTTATATGCTCCTGAGTAAGGTGTGTAGTTTTTGTGCAAGGTGATTTATTGGTGTAAAAGGATGTGCTTAGTCTTGAATGGTATGTTCAGGCTTGCTGTTTAGTTCTTGTGTTTAATTATCATAAATGTAGCCTAGAAGATGTAATTGATCTGCCATAAGCCAAAAAGGAATATATATATATATATATACACACACACACACACACATTTGTGTTTTAGCTTCTGTAATACCCTTCTTACCCTGGTAATGGTTGTGAATATTATGCTAGGACTTGATCCTTAGTACTTTTTGTTTGGCTCAATTCAAATGTGTGAGTTAAGAATTATTTACTGCCATTTGATTATGAGCACACAATTGTATATTAGCTTAATTTGTTAATGGTTATGCATAAGATCCCAAATTGAGAGAGTTGTCAGTGTGTTCTCCTATTATTAAGGTTTAATGCCTGCTGTCTAATGGATTGCCCGGAGTTCCCATTAGTGGGAATTGGGTCTGTTTTTTGCAAAAGTTGAGATTTCGGCATGCATTGAGGTATTGAGTCGGACCTTGATCCATTCTTGTGCGTAACGTGGTTTTCAGGGAGAGTGTATTCGGGGGTGGTCACGACCCCGTGTTGCCTCAAGCGTCGGTAAAGGCAAGTGCAATCTTTATATTACTATTAGGAGGAATGAGTTGAATGCTCGCGTTACTACCAATTGCATACCATGGTTTAATTTATGTTAGGAGCACGACTAGTTCAATGTTTGCATTTTCGATGTAGAAGTCAAAAGAATGGATGCAAGTGTACCCATTAGAATGGTCTTAGGTTGTGAGCCAATCGCATGTTTTATTTTGAGCATGAGAATGCCCACAATGATGATATGTTTATGAATTTCCCTAGAAACTTGCTCATATTATGCTTCCTATTAAGTTTACGAATTTGTGTTGCTTGTTGAATTGTATTCGAGCATGTGGATTCGATACATGACGTACAGAGTTACAATGTTGTTGCATTCCCGCATACATGTCACGTGCATTTACGCATTCATTACAGAAGAGGCGACCCATATTGATGTAGGCCTCTGTACTCACACGTAGTGAGTACAAAAGTCCTACCTCGTAGTCCCATCTACGGATGGGAGCGAGTCAGTAAGAGTAGGCCCCGCCACGGGATGGTTGGGAATGAGAGGGTGTACACCGACGGGTGTGCCCTCAGCTATACCGGTATAGGCTAAAAGGTTGCATTTGGAGCATGAAAGCATAAAAGTATAAAAGTATAAGAGCATTGCATTGCATTGTGTGGCAATTGATATATGTTAATTGATGAAAATGGGAGTGACAGGTTGAGGATTGAGTCGTGGACTTGTCCAGAAATTATTATTGAGGCATGGGTAAGGATTACTTCGGTTTTTGAGTTGGTTGTGGTAAGTGGAGTTAGTTACTGCTTATTGTTCTTGATGTTTTCGGTTCAGTAATGGCTAGATTAAATTCTAGAGTATATGTAATTTAGTTGAATTCATTGCTATTCATTATTGTTGTACTTTGCTGAGTCTTGGACTCACGCTTGTTTGCTTCCTGTTTTAGGTACTTTGAAGCTGACTCGCCGGGATGGGAGTAGAACACGTGCACGACTTCGATCACCATCAACCCATTTAATTATTTCGAGCAAACTGGTTGTAACTAAGGCGATTGTATTATGTTGATCCCCCTTGCGTAGTTGGTAAATTGTTGGTTGAATATATGATTAATTATCTAAGGACCTGCTAGAATGATATCTGTCGGCGTATTCCACCTGACAGGCCTGTGATCTACAGACCGGGTTTTGTTCGGTAGGAGGGTGTCTTCGCGGATGGCTAATCGAGAGGATGAAAACCCTAGAGGACTCCCACACGGAGGGTTTCGGCGTCTATGAACTAGGAAGAACAAGAGATTTTTACCCAGGTTCAGGCCCCCTTGTGAGAAGGGTAATAGCCTTACGTCCTGCTAAATTTCTTATGTGGTGTTTTGAGCCAGTACAGAGTCCTTGAGTTACAAGCTCTTCTGCTAGCCTTTTCTAGTATTGCTTGGTCGATTGATCCAGGATCCGATCCCCCTTCCCCATGCACCCGAGGGCCCTTATATAGGCCAGGCTAACGGGGTAGGTACAAGGAGGGTCATCATGCTGATCTAAACACATTTAATGTTCCTTCCCGTGTTGTCCCGTTCCTCTAGCCTCATTAAATGCCTACGCATGCCTTTGCCCGTCCACGGATGGGACCCCTTCGTGATGTGTAGGTGAGAGGCGCCGAGGAATGGGCTTGTTGTAGAAACCCTTGAACCGATAAGCTTCGCTGTGGCGTGCTCGCCATTTCGACACGCAGATGCGGCTGAAGGAGCCTTGAGGCGGCCACCGTGCCCACCTTTTTGCCTTGCGGCGGGCGAGCAGGCGTCCTCGCCCGGCCTTTCGCCACCCGCCACGTGATGGGCGCCGGGCGGCGGGCGTGCTCGCCACCGCCGCCGGCGCCACGTGGACCGACGCCGCCGGGCGCCGCTATGATCGCCGCCGATTGCTGTGCCGCCACGTGGTGGCGCCGGCGGCGGCGTGTTCGCCACTGCCGCCGGGCGCCACGTGACCGACGCCGCCGGCGCCATGATCGCCGCCCGATTGCCAAGCCGCCACGTGGGCGAAGCGCCGGCGAAAGCAGGCGTGCTCGCCACCGCCGCCGGTGCCACGTGGACCGACGCCGGCGGGCGGCCGTGATCGCCGCCGATTGCGTGCCGCCACGTGGGCGGGCCGGCGCGGCGTGGCGTCTTTCGCCACCGCCGCCGGCGCCACGTGGACCGACGCTGGCCGGGAGGCCGTATCGCCGCCCGTTGCTGCCGCCACGCGTGATGGGCCGCCGGCGGCAGGCGTCTTTCGCCACCGCCGCCAGCGCCACGTGGACCGACGCGCTGCCGCGGGCCGTGATCGCCGCTCGTTGCCGTGCCGCCACGTGATGTGGCGCCAAGCGAGCGTGCTTGCCCACGCGCCGCTGGCACCACGGGACCGACGCCTGGCCGGCGGGCCGTGATAGCCCGCCCGATTGCCAGGCCGCCACGTGGATTGGACTTTATGCGGTGGAGAGGGTACCCTAGCGTATAATACGCTGACAGTAGTCCCCGGGCCTGCCCTAGAGCGCAGGCCTAAGACTCCTTTTTTAAAACCTTCATTTAATGCACTTAATGCTTAGCGCGCTCTTGGGCAGGGCCACCAGTCATGAGGATACGACCGCTTCGGTTCCCGCGCGTATCCTGCAATTTCCTCTTGGGATCCGAAACGGCGCATAACTCTGTCTCTTTGCGAACCGTCGGCGTGGGATACGCATATATAGATGCATCTATATCGAGCGGTTCACGCCTTCTGCTTTCTTGCGCACTTTGCCTTCTTGCTCGTTCGCCTCTTTTTCCCAAAGCCCTTCGTCTCCCTTAATTCCATGGCGCAACCCATTTCGGCTTCGACCGCGGATACTCTCGCGGTGAAGAGAATGGCCATCATAGCGCCGGAGGGCACCTTCCGCTTCCGGGCGGGGACCGCCACGCCACGGTGCCTTTCAAACGAGATCATCATACACACTTGGGCGCTGATGGCGGGTTTGGTCCCGCCCTTTTCTGGCTTTTTCCTTACTGTACTCCATTTCTATGAAATCCACCATCTTCATCTCACCCCCAACTCTATCATCTTCCTCGCCATCTTCGCACACCTTTGTGAAATGTTCATGGGGGTGATGCCGAACCTTCCTCTCTTCCGCTACTTCTTCCTCTGTCGCGCCTCCACCGACAATGAGGTAGTGGGGAGTTGCTATTGCCTTCGAGACGGATGGCCTCCCACTACATCGCCTTCCAACCCAAATCAAGCGAAGACATGGCGCAATGATCGGGTCAGACGTCAATGACGACAATGACGGCCTTAGGGTGCTCACGAGCGGCGCGACGCCGAGAAGCGGAGTTCGCCGGTCGAGGAGATGGCAGAAATCCTTGCCATGGCGGCCCGCATCAACAGACTGCGGGTCGCCAGATTGACCGGAACGATGGTGGCCTGGGACTTCGCATCCCGGAGAATCAGCCCTTTTGCGCCGCCACATCCGCCAAAGATGGCAAAGATTTTTCGGCGACGATGATAGCACACGACGCGTCCCGGCGTAAGTCTTCATTCTTTCTTAGTTTTTTCAAGCACATGTTCTTTCCTCGTGGCTCTACCAACCGACAATAAATTTTTGCCTTTCGCCAGCGCTGAAACCCGGAGGATATAGTCATCGGCGGTGGCTCTCCGTCTTGATGCCGCTATCCGTGGGCGATTCATCTTCCCCGTGGCTCGGCTCGGCCGATCTGCCGACGCCGAACGCTGGAACACGCCAGCGGCTCCAAGAATGGACTCCACGGGCCACCTGTGAACACGCCCACGCGGCCGGTGATCGAGGATGCTCGCCGCCGGCGATCGGCCGCGCAAGCGATCGATTGCCCCGGACGCCACGGGCTCGGACCCTAAGAGGGCCCGGGCCACGGAACAAACTTCTTCCGCCGCCAGCCCTGCTGCGGCGGCGGCTTCACAAGGGGCGGCAATGCAAACCGCCCCGGCTACGACTTCGCCTCTGGTGCCACCGCCTCCCGCGGTGCCAGCTCCGGTACCATCTCCCCCGGCCCCGCCGGACGATCGCGGCGCCAACACCTCCGGCCACGGGACCCCAGGCCACCATTCACCATGGTGGTCTGACGCTTCCGACGGCCGGGCTCCGCTGAGGGTGCCGCCAAGGGTGGCCCCTCGAGGCGCGCCAATGGCGCCCCCAGCACCCACCGAGACGGAGAAGCGCCCGCCTCGGCCTCCGGCCGGCCATTGGGAACTGGCGAGGCTAACCCCGAGGCCAGCGCCTCCGGCTCCAAGCCTCCCACGCCATTCCCTTGCCACGCGCCACGCCGAGATCTTCACCGCTCGGCGATCTTGAGCGCGATTCGGCAACACCCTCGCCGGCGCCGCCAGCACGGAGCCGAGACTACCTGTGCACCGGCGCTTGGTGAGAGGTGAGTTGCCATGCGAGCGACGAGGGCGACGCGGCGGAGGCGACATTGGTGCAGGAGAGACCGACGCGACCGCCATGCAAAGCGCGCAGAGAGGGCGAAGAACGGCGGAGAGGGCGAGACGGCGCCAAGACCTCGGAGTCGAGTCCTTTGCCCGCGGCGCAACTCGCCCATCATGCTCAAGAAGGCATTCCAGCGCACCAAGAGGTGCTCGAACCTTGGGGTGGCGCCAACACGCCATCGAGGACTCAGGCCGCACTTGCCCACGCGACCAACCAGCCGCGGAGGCGCCCGGGCTGCCGAAGCCTCGCCGCCGCTCCGCCAGAGAAGGACGTGAGGTCGCGATCATGACCGCGACCCACATTTCGCTCACGCCAACAAGGACGACGCCGCCTTCGATCCAATGGCGGCGGTGACAACCGACGCCGAGGGAGATGTTGCTTTCGAGCGGGCCTTGCGTCTGCGCAGAATACGAACACATGGCCGGATTGCAAGTAGACCACCGGTCATGGACATCTCCACCTTGGCGGGCGGAAGGCGAGGCGACGACGAGCTTGACTTTGGCGGCGGCGGTGATGAGCCGGGCCGTCGTGTTGCTCTTTTGTTTTATCTTCACTTGACTTTTATACATTCCGCATGCATCAAGAAACTTTGAATATTTTCTAGTTAAAATTACTGCGTGCTTCGTTTGTTTGTTGCTTCTATCGGTGAACTGCGTCCCGGAAAAACCTTGGACAACTTTTTGGATGAATGTTAGATATTTAATCGTTATTCATGTGTTTGCTTATTCTTGCATGCTTGAATTCACTACATTTGCCTGTTAGACGGCCGTCATTTGACTTAGCAAAAACGCTTTCGAAAACACCTAATTGAGGGTAGCATTTCTAAGTCTGCCAAGTGATTTCATGTGCTTATTGTGATCGCAAGCATAGATTATCACGGACCACATAAAATGTAGGTGAAAATGGCCTTCAATCGAACAAGGAGCATAAGACCTGATAAGGCCTTAGCGTCGAAGTTTCGCGAGACTATCGCAGGTTTCACCTTCCTAACTTAGACCACGATGATTGCTTGAAAATATGCTACGGTAACGCGGCGAGACAACAAGTTCTCTGAAGTGCTCTTAGGCCAAGAACACTCAACGGAGACGACCAAATGATGCCTCATAGAGCCAACCCGAGGCGTCTGAAAGCCGTCGCAGTGAGCGCCAGTGTCAATCGACACTCCGATGACTTGGTCTCGCCGGACGTTAACACTTAGCACATCTTCTTTTATCATGAGGAGCCGTTGGTTTCCAATACTTGCGATAATCACGCGTAGCTTGACCCATCTTAGGATATAATCGTAAGGAAATGGCCAAAAAACACGGTATAAAGCGCTTATCTTGTTTCATATGCCGCAGGATAGGCAACTTGGAGCGAGCAAGCGACTTTGGGGCCTTTGGTAAAGCGGCTTGGGGCATCTGGCAATTCCCCCAAGCCAGCGGGCGACCAGCTTCTAAGCGAGGCGATCGACAAATCTGGCGCCGCAAGCACGTTGGAGCGCTGGGCGAGCAGCCCCCAAGCCACTGGGCGACCAGCGAAGACGCGGGGGCCCTTCGTGGAAGTAAGACAGCATCTTTATGCTTACCCTGCGCGTATAGACGACTACCGGAAAGGTGAGTAAACATCTGGAAAGGTATACGCAAGGTAAGCTCAAGACATTCTGAGTCCCAGCATGAAGTGTCCTGGCTCGCCCTGTTTGGATTCTAAGTCCTTGTGAACCGCCAAGTAATCGAGCAAGCGGCGCGCAAAGCGGCCGAAGTTTTACGAGTGGCATTAGGCCGACGGCGCTCGCGGTGACAACCAACGGTGCTTCAGGGAGCCAACCCGAGGTGTGCGAGCCGCGTCGAAAGCACTGTACCAGCCCCGCCCGGATCGCCGGGCTAAGCGTACATAGGCGCCGAGGATCGTCATGGACTTCACGAAGGAATTAGCAAACGCACAGAACCAGCGACATACATGCGCATAATCGCCACCCAAAGCACAACGAAGAGGAACAATAATGGTGAAGCAAAGAGCTTTAGGCAACAACCTTCTTGATCGCTGCCATGCCGCATCACCGGTGAGAGGGACGTACCTCGAGGCCGACCGAGCAAGTCATTGGTACTTACAATTCCCTTAAGGATAGAACTTTCGAAGCAGCCCGATGTTGTAGGAGTTCGCCAACTCCTCGTCGTCCTTATTCGGCATAACTGCACCGGCCGAGATCTCGAGACCACCTTGAAGGGCCCTCCCACCGGAGATATTTTATGTAACCCGGCATCGCTCCTGGTCTGCGCAAGACCAGGTCACCCACCGCCGGTGTTCTCTCAGAGACCGGGTGGTGTGGTATCGCCGAGCTTTTGCTGCGATGCGCGGGCGGCGCAAAGCGCTCGATCCCGCACCTCCTCCAGAGGTTTACCTCTTCTCACGGAGATCTTCTTGGTCTTCTTCATTGAAGGCGGAGCCGCTGTGAGCCGAAGCGACAAATCGGAGGGGAGAAACGACCTCGTAGCTATACACCAAGAAGAAAGGTGTCTCACGGTCGCCTGCGGTACTGGTGTGGTACGGCGACCACAAAGACACCGGAGTTCTTCCGTCCATCTTGCACCCGCTTGTGAGTCGATCAAACATCCTTGTCTTGAGGCCCTTCAAGACACCAGCGCATTGGCGCTCAAGCTGACCATTGCTCATGGGATGGGCCACCAAGCAAAACATACCTTGGTGCCCATTTCTTCACGTAACTCCGAAAAGCCGCTACCGGTGAACCGGGTGCCGTTAGGTCGGTGATGATGCGTTAATGACTCCAAAGCGTGAAGATCCAGCGATGAACTTAATAACCGCAGCCGCCGTGATGGCTCGCGATCGCTTAACCGACCCACTTGGTGAACTTGTCGATGGCTACAAAGAGGTGGGTGAAGCCGCGGGCCCAGCGGAACGGGCCAGATATCGACCCCTGCACCGCGAATGGCGGGAGAGTGGGATGGTTTGCGAGCTTGGGCTGGTCGGTGGGTTTACTCGGCGAAGAACTGACAAGCCGCATGTCCTCGCCGGCCATAAGCATCTGGAGGGCGGTAGGCCAATAAAATCCTGGCGAAATGCCTTGCCGACTAGAGTTCGCGGGACATATGGCTCCCGCGACACGCCCATGGATATCGAGAGAGCAGTGCTCCCTCTTCCCGAGTGATGCACTTCAGTAGAACTTGGCCCCACCTACCAGAGTATAGCACTTGGCCTTACGTGCAATCTTCTCAGCTGAGGCATCATCGTCGGGGATCACTTGGTCACGCAGGAAGGCCAGGATAGGGTCCATCCATCGATCTTCTGCGCCCAAGGGTGGCGACCACTCGGTGCTTTCGCCTGGGTACTCATTGGGCCAAGCTTTTCCCCTGGCGCTGCCTCGGCAGCGACCGCCGTCTTCCCTCCTGACACTGGGCCGAGGCGAACCGCCGCCTTCCCTCCCGAATCGAGGCCGTGGCGACATCGCCTTCCCACTGAGCCGGAGGTCGCTGACCTTTTGCGCCGTCCCCACCGAGGTGTGGTCATGCGGCAATGACACCATCATCCCCACCGAATCGTGGTCGCAATGGACTTGCCGCGATAGTCTTTCTTCGAAGACCCCGACCGGAACAGGAGCCCTTGAGGATGCAAGCTGGGACAGCCCGTCCGCAAGGTGGTTGTCGCGCCGAGGGATATGAATATACCCCAGACCTTCAAAATGACGCTCCATTCTTCGGACCTCCAGGTACGCCGCCATGGTGGGGTCGGAACACTGGAACTCCTTCCGTGCTTGATTAATGACTAGCAGGGAGTCTCCTTTGACTTGAGACGCGCTCGATGCCCAACGCCGAAGCGATCGCGATACTGCGTGACAGACCTTCATACTCAAAGCAATGTTGTTGGTGGCCTTGAATTCGAGGCGACCACGTCTTTGGAGGGTGTCACCGGTCGGGGAGACCAGACAACCCCCAATTTCGCCTTCCAAACCAAGGAGCCATCGAAAAATAACGTCTGTGGGGAAGCGCGGGCATTTCTTGACAGAGTGGCGGAGTCCACTCGGCGATGAATTCCGCCAACTTTTGACTCTTGATGGCGGTCACGGGCACAAATTTGATATTAAATTCCCCGGCTCCACCGACCATTTAGCAATTCGCCTTCTCGCTTCACGGTTATGGAGAATCTCGCGAAGGTAGGTCAGACCACGGTAATTTCCGCGCCTTGGAAATAATGCCGCAGCCTTCTGGGCGCCACCAGGACCGCATACAACATCTTTTGAGCTCAAGGTCACGGGTCTGCTTCATGCAATACTTTGTCGATGTAGTAGATCAAGCTTCGGACGCCTTCCTCTCGCAATCAACATCAAGCTCACCACCTCGGGGTGGCGGCGATATCTGATAAAGGCTCACCGTGTATGGGGAAACCAGAGACCGGGAGAGGAGAGGTACCGCTTCAAATCTTCAAATGCCTTCTGCGCCTCATCCGTCCACTCGAAGTGATTAGTCTTTTTCAGCAACTTGAACAGAGGCAGGCTTTTTTCTCCCAATCGGGCAATGAACCGCCCCAGGGAGGCCAGGCGACCGGCCAAGCATTGGACTTGCTTGAGTCGGCGGCGGCTTCATGTGCTCGATGGCCGATATCTTGTCAGGATTAGCCTCGATGCCCCGGCTGGACACCAGAAAGCCCAGCAACTTGCCGGAGGGCACACCGAACACGCACTTTTCCGGGTTGAGATTCAGGCAATTCATCCGGAGGTTAGCAAAGGTTTCCTCCACGTCTTGGATCATTTCTTCACTCTTTTTGATTTTCACCACCAAGTCATCAACGTATACCTCAAGATTGCGCCCTATCTGAGGGCGGAAAGTAATATGCATGGCACGCTGATAATATGCATGGCACGCTGATAAGTAGAACCAGCATTCTTTAAGCCAAAAGCCAGCCTTACATAACAATATACACCCGTTGGGGATTACAAAAGCGCTTCTCTTCATCTTGAGCGCCATGCTAATCTGGTGGTACCCGTGAGTGCGATCCAAAAACACAGACAATTCACACCTACCGTGGAATCTACAATGAGGTCGACCACGAGGATAAGGATCCTTCAGGCGAGCCTTGTTGAGGTCGGTGAAGTCAACACACATCGCCACTTCCCGTTGGATTTCTTGACGAAAGCACGGGGTTGGCAAGCCACTCGGGATGAGAGACTTCCTGACTATCCCGGCTCCAGCCTTCTCTACCTCCTCTCGAATGGCATCCTCGCGCTCGGCCACCACCTCCTGACCTTCTGCCGGATCGGCGCTCAGCGGCCGAGCGTTGTTAAGCGGTGCTCGATCACCTCCACAGGGGACCCCGGTCATGTCGGACGGTTGCAGGCGAACACGCTTACGTTTGGTGGAGGAAGGTGGCGAGCGCGTCTTCCTATTTGGCGCCGAGGTTGGCGCCAATGTTGACGATCTTCGGGTTCGCCCCACTCGAGGCGACCACCTTAACCTCACCGGCGGGCCAGCGAAACCTGGTCCGAACTGAGGGCTCGAGGAAGTGGCGTCGGTCTTGCGGCCGACGCAAGTGGCACCGGCCAGATCCCAAGCCTGCTTGTGGCAGCGTAGGGCCTCCGACTTATCCACGGTGAGGACAATGGGGCCGCTGGGCCCTGGCATCTTCACCACCATGTAAGCGTAGTGGGTGACCGCCATGAACTTGACCAACGCCGGTCGGCCAAGTAAGGCGTTATATGGAAGGTCGAAATCGGCGACCTCGAAGTCCACCATCTCGGTGCGGTAGTTATCCTTCTCCCCGAAAGTGATGGGGAGGCAAACTTGACCCAAGAACGAGGCCGCTCCGATCTGGGGCTACCTCAAGAACGGCGGTCGGGCGCAAATCTGCCGCGGATCTGCAGCCATGAATGCCGACAGCAGACGAGGTTAAGGAGCTACCTCCGATCCATCGCGACCCGCCTAACCAAGACATTCCGGACCGTGGGTGCTACCACGATCGGGAGAGGCCCTAGGCTGAGGGTGCACTCAGGGTGGTCGGCCCGACTGAAGGTGATCGTTTGCTCCGACCTTTTCAGTGTCCGACCCGCCCCTGAGCTCGACGCCGTGGCGCACACCTCCCTTTTCAGCCGCTTATAAGCGGTGTTGGAGGGAATGGTGGACGAACCACCGTAGATGTACGCCACCGTGTGATCCGCTTCTTTGAAAAGCCAAGGGCGGGATCTTCATCTCGATCATCATCGTAGCGGCGCTCGAGCCGCCGCTCCACCATCCTATTCGACCCGACATCCGTCCAGGTCGTGCGTGTTGGTCCTGTGGATGGGGCAGTAGAGTTCGCCCTCCTTCTGCTCGCGGCGGTCGTTTCGATGATCGCGGCGGTCTTCACGCCGGTCACGACGGTCTTCACGCCGATCACGGCGGTTTTCACGCCGGTCACGACGGTCTTCACGCCGATCGCGGCGGTTATCACGCCGGTCACGGCGATCGTCACGTTGGTCCCGGCGGTTGCGCTTTTGTGGCGCGGGATCTTCATCATCGCGCTCGGCGGCCAAGACCTGCCTGGTCTCTCCTGCCTCGCGCTTCCGCGCCTTCTTGCTGCACGGCCGGAACCCTTCGAGGTCCCGGCCTCATCCTTGCCTCGGCCACCCGTGGGGCGCTGGCCCCCTCGCCTCCGCGGCCCGCGCACACTTGTGTGCGAGGGAGAAAAGCTTCGGTGAAATGCGATGGTGCGGGTAGCCATCTTCTCCTTCATCTTCGCGGCGCGCCGCGCCCTCCGGGCGATAACGACCGACTACTCGAAATATGGGGATCGTGTTGCGGCGGTGTGAAACCGCCGAATGAAGTCATGCATAGCGACTCCCCTTCTCTGCTCCGGGTGTGGAGGTCATCCTCCACTTTGGTACTCTGAGACCCACGAAAGTTGGCGGCGAAGAGGTGCGCACAACTCTCCCACGAGTGCCACAGACCCTCGGGGAGGTTCAATGACCAAGAAGCAGGCGAGCCCGTCAAGGCCGTGGGAAGGTAATTGGCCATGACCTTTTGGATCCACCGCCGCTCGCACCCCGTCGTGTATATTTGCAAGAACTCCTCCGGGTTGGTGGTGCCATCGTGACTTCTCCATGGATCTTGGGGCGAAATCTGCCGGAGCCACACCACGTGGCCTTGCCGCGAGAGAAAGCCCTAGCACCGACGGCAAGTAGAGAACAACCGCCCGCCAGAGCCTGTCCGGAGACCGCCCGGGGAGCGGCTGGCACGGTTCCTGTTGAGTCGGAGGTGATCCTCCTCCTTGGTCGGGAATGAGAGCCTCGGAAACTCTCACCGTCGGAGACTATCGCGCTTCCGTGTGGCGGCTCAGGGCCGGCGGCGCAACAGCGGCATGAGGTCATCGCCGCGCTAGCTGGCGGCTTTCATCGAGTCGCGACCTAAGGTCCCCACGGTTCCACTTGCAGGGCCGGCACCGGCGGCGCCCCTTGGTCGGCCCGGCAGGCCACGCACCACCTTTTTGTCATGGTGGGCCGCTTAGTGCCTTCGTGAGGCGCCTCGCGCCTGCGCATAGCGGTGCACTTTGGTCGAGGCCCTACAAGGCTGGGCCGTATCCACGACCCGCGATGCTCAAGCCCGCAGAGTGGCCGGAGAATCTCTACAAGTTCCACCGGTGGTCAGAGGCAGACGGACATGTGAGTTTTGAGTGGGGTGGCGCCTCCATGGCAAGCGTCGCCGCAGGAGGCCCGCCAGGATCACACGGAGGCCAGACCGCCACCTGCGGGGCGGGTCGAGGTGATCCTCCGGCCAGCAGGCTGGGGCGCGTCAACACCACTCACCCCGCTTGATCTTGGCGATGAGAACCGCCATCTCTAGATCGC
The DNA here is from genome assembly GCA_036346375.1 of Guadua angustifolia. Lineage (NCBI taxonomy): Eukaryota > Viridiplantae > Streptophyta > Magnoliopsida > Poales > Poaceae > Guadua > Guadua angustifolia. Next base: position 13,421 of record JAYEVE010000394.1, on the reverse strand, counting down.
AGGCTTGCTCTTGAGCAAAAGAACACCGAAGCTTCAGGAGTTAATGAAAAAAGCCAACCACTAGCCCCCTACTCGGCGCGCTGCCGTATTCCACAGCAGCCCGTGATCTCTGCATCGGGTTTTGTTCGGTAGGAGGGCGTCTTCGCGGATGGCTAATCGAGAGGATGAAAACCCTAGAGGACTCCCACACGGAGGGTTTCGGCGTCTATGAACTAGGAAGAACAAGAGATTTTTACCCAGGTTCAGGCCCCCTTGTGAGAAGGGTAATAGCCTTACGTCCTGCTAAATTTCTTATGAGGTGTTTTGAGCGATCTGAGAATCCTTGAGTTACAAGCTCTTACGCTAGCCTTTTCTAGTATTGCTTAGTCGATTGATCCGGGATCCGATCCCCTTCCCCATGCAGGAGGCCCTTATATAGGCCAGGGCTAGCAGGGTAGGTACAAGGAGGGTCATCATCTTGATCTAAACACATTTAATGTTCCTTCCGTGTTGTCCGTTCCTCGGCCTCATTAAATGCCTCGCATGCCTTTGCCCGTCCATGGGATGGGACCTCGTGTGGTAGGTGAGGCGTCGGAGGAATGGGGTGGTTGCGAAAACCCTGTACAGCGAATAAACTGCTTCTGGCGAGACTGCCATTCCCGACACTCAGATGCGGCGGTGGAAAGGAGCCTCGAGCCGAAGCCACCGTGTGCCCACCTTTTTGCCTTCTGCGGCCGGCGGCAGGCGTCCTCGCCCGGCCCATTCGCCGCGCCCACGTGGGCAGGCGCAAGGCGGCGAAGTGCGCCCACCACTTCGCGCAGGCGCCCGTGGACCGACGCTGGCGGCGGGCCATGATCGCCCGCCGGTGCCCGAGCCGCCCACGTGGGCGAAGCGGCGAAGCGGCGAGCGTGCTTCGCCCACGCTTCGCCAGGTGCCCGTGGACCGGCGCTGGCCGGCGGGCGTGATCGCCGCCGTGCGAACCGCCCACGTGGATGGCGCCGAGGCGGCGAGCGTGCTTCGCCCACACTCGCCGCCGGGCGCCCGTGGACCGGCGCTGGCGGCGGGCGTGATCGCCGCCGATTGCCGAACCGCCCGTGGATTGGACTTTATCGTGGAGAGGGTACCCTAGCGTATATCTGGCGACAATATCATATAACTATGTTGTTTTACATCTGTGAGTGGATGTCCTAGTTTCTAGAGAGGTCATACCGAAATTTTGTAAATTTCGGTGACTTAGTTTTAAAGCCGGTTGTAGAGTTTAGTGCTTGATTGCAGTCAAGTTTGTAGAAGTGTTAGGTTTTTGTCTTCTTCGGTAATTCTCAGTTCATTTGATCTGGGTTGTGGAGAATTGTTGTGTGTTGGTAACCCTTTGGACGCATGTGGGTCCAAGGGGAGTCGCTAGTGAAGCAGGCTTTTGGTAGCATCCGTGGCGCGTTGACGACGGGTGTTACAAATACTCCCTCCATCCAAGTATACAAGGCGTACTTTTTCTTGGTACACAGACCAAAAAGATATTAAAAATAACTAGATTATCCTATATTATTATCAGTAAGTGCTATATTCAATGTATGTATGTAAAGAATATAAAGTAAAGATAGATATTTATCAGAATGGAAAGGGAACATCACACTAATTTTATATTGGAATATGAAATACACTATATTTGTGAATAATATCATTAAAAAAATATGCCTTATAAATTTGGACGGAGAGAGTGCTCTCCCCTACTGTTCTCCTCTAAACGCACGCACAGAGACCAAACAGAGCACAGAGAGAGACCACGAAATGACTAATTTGAATGAAACGACATAGGACCTTGTAGTGATCATTGTATCAATGAACTTACCTTTCCAATATTATCTCACTAATACGTGCGATCTTGTGCCGCTCGGAGCCATGCTCAAGGCACTTGTCATACAGACTATCGCAACCCTTGATGGCCAATTTCTGAAGTGATGCTGGCAGCCCATTATCTGGCAAGGAATTAATTTGACCACATCAGGTAATTTCCAGGTGCTTGAGGGTAGGCATTCTGTGAAGTACACTGGGCAGAGCATTCAGGCTCCAGCAGTCTACAAACCCGAGTTCTTGAAGAGAGACAAGGAGAAGAAGCGCTTGTCCCTGCTCTTCAGATATGTGTGCGACACTATTATCCACTATCACCAACTTCTGTAAGTTGGTAAGCAACTTGCAAACTGGGAAGTTGAGGATCTTGAAGTCATCAATTTCGAGAACTTGTAGATATGCATTGATCTGTTCCATGTGCATCCCTTCCGCTTCTACCTGCATCTTCCAAGCTTCAGCAAAACTTGGAACACCACTGATACAGAGCTCTTCAAGGGCGGTGCATTTATGAAAGTATGTCTGCACTTGATCAATTCTACGGCAGAGACTAATTTTTAAACGTTTTAGGGTTGATACATGATGTAGCGCAGGCAGCACAAGGAGTTCACCGCATAGTTGGATTGTAAAGCTTTCTAGAGAAATGAGGAGAGTAAGTGCCTTCTCCTGTTCCTCTGAAAAGGATTTTACGTGCTCATCCGTTAACTCTATTTTGTTCAAAGAAGTAAGGCTGCTGCAAATTGACGAAGTTAGAAATGAAGCTGTGTCGATTTTGAGATATTCCAGTGAGGTGCTAATTTGATCCTGCTGTCTCTGACCAGATTCCAACAAGCTATTCCAAGCATCAACAAAACCCGGGACGAAAAGTACTGTCAGCTTTTTTTGGGCAATGAAAGCTTGTAATCCACTACCACATACCGCCAGAGATTCAAGTGATTTCAGGTGACTTAGATCAATACTTGATATCCGTCCACACACAGTTATAGATAACATTGAAGGACAGATATGGCCGGCTAAAATCTCTGAGAGCAGCTCTTCAGTGACACCATCTCCGGAGACCTTGACTTGCTCTGCTGATGCTAGCTTAGAATTTATCCAATGCTCGGTCTCAGTTGTTCTGGAGATTGACTTAGTAAGAGAACGTACGTCAATCTTCAATCTATTAGTTTGAAAATATATCTTATAAGTTTGATCCGAAATTCCTACATAGACGTACTGAGGTAAGTGAGGAATTAGAAGAAGATCGGAGTTTATCAACTTAGGACAGTAGTGGATGTCGAGTGAATCAAGATTTGGGAACCATCGCAGGTTTTCCCTGTGAGCCAGAATACGAGACAAGCTGATTAAGCTCCGGACATTGCACTATTGATAGTTCTTCCAAGTGGGGAAGGCGTCAAAGTGCCCTCCTTCATTCCACTCCGCCATTACAGCAAGTCTTCAATTAATAGTTTTTTCAAGCATGGAAACCTCGTTATCTGACCACGGCCATAAAACTCGGAGCCAAGCTGTCTCAAAGCACCCATACGGATCATGCGCAACTCTCTAAGCTGAGGTAAGCTCCCAAGTGGAGGAAGCACTTCCACTTCTGAGCAATCTATCAAACAAAGTGACACAAGGTGACTACAATAGAGCTTCGAGGCAAACCAAGCTGTCAAGGTTGAAGAAAAAAACTTGTAGCCTGTGATACAAAGTTTTTGGTGATCCAACTTCATGAGGATACTTCCATTTTCTTGAATTCGTACTGATGGAGAATGCTAGAGGCATGGATACGACACTACTTCAGGACAATCTTTTATCTCGGCATAGTGAGTTGTGAAACCATTGGTTTTAGTTGCCATAAAACATATAATCCATTAAGCTTCGGACACTATTGTATTAGGAGGCTTCGGGAGATGGGAAAAACAAATCTGTTCAACTCCAATCCACTCTATCCACTCTGGCATGTTCTTGATTAACATCTCTTATAAGCGAGGAAATCCCTTTACTTGACCATCTCCATAGAACCCAAGGCCAATTTTGTCATAGCACCCATTTTGGAGATATGCACGACTTCCTAAGGTGAGGCAAATGCCCTAGTGGAGGAAGGAGATCAAGTCTGGAAAAATCATCCAGATAAAGTGACTCCAAGGACGAAACCACTTGCTTTCGTTGCACCACAACACATAATCCATTAAGCTTCGGACAATGTTGTATTATGAGGCTTGCATAAGGCCAGGAAAAAGCGGATCTGTTCAACTCCAACCCACTCTATCCATTACGGCATATTCTTGATTAATATCTCTTCTAAGCGAGAAATCCCTTCACTTGACCATCTCCATAGAACCCAAGGCCAATTTTTCTCATAGCACCCATTTTGGTGATGTGCGACTTCCTAAGGTGAGGCGGTGCCCAAGTGGAGAAGCACTTCCATACGAGCAATCTATCAAACAAAGTGACACAAAGGTGACTACAATAGAGCTTTGAGGCAAACCAAGCTGTCAAGGTTGAAGAAAAAAACTTGTAGCATGTGATACAAAGTTTTTAGTGATCAAACTTCACGAGGATACTTCCATTTTCTTGTATTCGTACGGTTGGAGAATGCTTGAGGCATGGATATGACACTACTTCAGGACAATCTTTTATCTCCAGCATAATGAGTTGTGGAAACCACTGCTTTTCGTTGCACCGCAAAACATGTAATCCATTAAGCACATCAAATGAACTAACCACTCTGTGATGGTTATACCAGAATGTCTTGAGTAGTTTCCCAACTCCACCCATGCCAACAATGGTTATACCTGATTGTGCGCGAGTAGTTTTCCCAACTCCACCCATGCCAACAATGGGAAGAAACAGAGAAGTTCGTGTACCTAAATTCCAGTGCTCACCTAGCACCATGTTTATAATCTTGTTGACCTCTTCATCCCTCCCAAACACCTTAGGCTCGAGTTAGGAAGGAGCTCGTGCATGGGAAATTGACCTCCTCTTGTTGCGGCTGGTAGCCATGGGCGCCAAGTTCTCCATATATATTGACAATTTTACGGACCTTGCGGCAATCTTCTTAAGGTCTCGAGAGATTGATCTAATCCTCTTAGACATTGCACCCTTGTTAAAGTTGGGGTGAACGACTTCACCTTGCTTGCATGGCCCATCCTTTGCTTGTCTGGCCTTCTTGAAAGGGTTGGATGAGAACATGAGACATGAATGGCGGACAGCCATCCGGAGCTGAAGAAGAAAGCAAATCTGGGTTGTTCGTGCCACCACTGATTGCTCTCGACAAGCTCCTTTAGGCGGTAGTACTCCATCTCGTCCAGCTCGTCGTTAGCACCATAAGCGGCCGCGCCCGGTTCATAATGAGCTCCAGCGAGCATCGTTGTGGACAGGCCTACCGCCCAATACTCACGGAGCACCGCAGACGTCGAAGTTGTATCTTCAGGTTGCGGACGTCGTCGTCGAGACCCGAGCGAGGTAGCCTTGCTCGAGCTTAGAGCTATAGTATTTGTCAAAAGCGACCGCAAGATCCCTCGTGGCCGCGGTATCCGGCATCCATCGGCTGCGGAGGAGGAGCACCAACAGTGCACAGGTGTGTATGAGATTAAGATGAGAGGACCGCAAGGTTTTCGGAGAAAAGGATTGAAACCAAGCAAAATGATTGGAAGTTAAGGAATTCAGAGTTACCTCCTTCCGTTGGGAAAAGATGCTTGCGGAAGAACCAGCTGGATTGGGTTCTTGGATGAGGAAGATTAACTGCAACAAAGAGAGAGTGCGCGTGTTGCTCAGGCAAACAACCCTCTGGTCTTCATGCAGATAGCAGAGGACTCAAGAGTCCCTAGTGCCTATTGCGTAGACGACATGGGCCACGCGAAGACCCTCCGGTTGCTGCGAAATTTCTCCACATAGCAGAGGAACCAGCTGGATTGGGTTCTTGGTATGGCAACTTGCCAAGTTGCAACTGATGATTAACTGCAACAAAGAGACAAGAGCGCGCGTGTTGCTTCAGCAAACAACCCTCTGGTCTTCGCAGTGGCGGACCCAGGAAGAAATACGTAGCTATGGCAACTTGCCAAGTTGCAACTGATGATTAACTGCAAAAAAGAGACGAGAGCGCGCGTGTTGCTTCAGCAAACAACCCTCTGGTCTTCGTGCTGATAGCAGAGGACTCGAGTCCCTAGTGCCTACTGCGTAGACGACATGGGCGATGGGCCACGCGAAGACGTTCCGCTTGCTGCGAAATTTCTACTTTACTTTTCTTCCATATTCGCGGAAGCATCTTAGTTCCAGAGAAAAAAACAATCTGGACATTAGCTGATCACAATTCCAGAGAAAAAAACAATTCCAGAGAAAAAACAATCAGGGCATTAGCGGATCACACTTACAAAATTCATCATATAACTTAAATATTTAAGAATATATTTACATATATATCGTAGGTTATATAGATTTTTAAGATATCATAAATATTAGAAATGACAATAGAAACTTTAAAGAAAATACAACTTAGCAACACAATTGAAGTATGAGCTTTGATGGAAGAAAATCTTTTAGCATAATAAATTGTTGGGATTCTTAGAAACTTAACAATTCTTCATAATGTGTGTATCATGTAGCTGCGTGCTACTATTATTTATCTATTAGTAACTCTTTTTTTTCTAAATGTATGCATGCATAAGTACATCTATTTAATCTTAAGCAATATATATTGATTATGTGTGCAACAAATTATTATATTAGTTTATATGGTATTAAAGCATATTGCTCACGTATACATCGATGCACCATGTACGACCTATCTTCCCCTCACACGACGGCTACCCCATCATGGTTCTATATCTTCTCATCCCACAACTTTCCTACTTTAACCTCCAACAACAAGCCTAATTCTTAATAGACCCATCTCAGCTGCTACCCCTTACAATGCAATATTCTACCACATAGCTATCTTTTAATTCTCTCTAATCTTTATTTTACTATATAAAGTGAGAGTTTCTTTCCACGTCATTTCATCAAAATTACCCACCTTTGCCACTGCTCTTTAATTATCCACCTTTGCCCACGTCACTTCATCAAAATTACCCACTTTTGCCACTGCTCTTTAATTACCCACATTTGCCACTTCTCTTTAATTACCCACTTTTGCTATTGCTCTTTAATCACCCACCTTTGCCACTGTATTGCTCTCTTCAAATAATTTTTTTATCGCAAATTAAGTTTCCGTTGCAACGCATGGCACATGGCTCGTTATTATTTAATGCTGACTGTTGTAACATCAACATGCATACACGTGCAACCATGCCTATCCCTAACAGGGACAGCCGTCATACCCTCTATGATAGCCCCAAGCCAATTCCCTACGATAATGATATCTTGACTCCAAGCTCTTTGATCCTTTGCCTCTATTTGTATGGATGTATGAATGCATATGCGCAAGCAGGATGTTGTACATGCTTAATTTCTTGTTCTCTTGTGGCAGTCAGCTCTTTTATTTGACGTTAGCAAACTCAACGCTGTGGCTTTTGACAAACTTCGGTGATCTCTCATCTTCACTAATGTTAGCATCAATGTTTCTCTAGGCGGCCGCCTAGGCGCTAGGCATAGCCTCTCTACCATGCCTTCATGGTAATCAGCAAGCTAGGCACTCTAACTACATAGGCAGGCAGTTGTAGACACTCCAAGCGACACAAGGCGCGATGAATCCAGGGCAGCTTGGAGAGCTAGCGGCTAACTTGGAGGATTGAGCGTCTAGGTGGCTAACTTGGAGGGCGTGCGTGAAGCTGCGACGACAACGTGTGCAAGAAAGGAGGAGGCAATAGGGCAAGGGAAGAAAGAAGTTGGGCCGGCCCAACTAACTATGAGAAAACTCGTCACGTGGAGAGTAGAAGCCCTAGGTTTCTATTCCTCCACCGCTCTCTCCACTCCCTCCTCTCTATCTCTCTTAGTCTCAGCCTCTCAGGAGGTCATGTGCAGCGGGCAGTGGTGGTTACTCCCAGCTAAATCAACCTCGCTGTTGTCACAGCCGACTAGATCTACCTCGCTGCCGTCGCAGCCGGCCAGATCCACCTCACTGCCATCGCAGCCGGCCAGATCCACCTCGCCACCATTGTAGCCTGCCAGATCTACCTCGCCAGTGCCTTCCCATCATCAACGATTCCACTTCCATATCGCCTCCGTGCCATTGACAACAACCTCCATGTTGTGTTCATGCCATTTCCCCCACTGGTACGCCTCTATTCCCCATTGATTTCATCTCCCCCACCAACTAATTTTGCCACCTAGGGTGCTCCTCTCTTGTTTGCATGTTGGCCACCTAGCGCGGTGAGTAGGTGGGCTAGGCACTAGGCGTCTACTCTCCGCCCGTCTTCCAACTAGTGACTAGGGGAACACTGGTCAGCATGTGCTTTTAGTCGTTGTTTAATGATATAGATAATCTTCCCGCCGTCGCCGGTGACATCGTGCCCCTTAGTAGCGATGGCACATTGCTAGCTACCCAATGGCCCTATATCATCCATAGCATGTCTTCAATGCAAAGCCTTATCTCCTTTCCACTAGGTTCCCCATTATCGAGTTTCTTTGGCCACTGATTTCTCCAACAACATCGACACTTACCACTTGTTGTAACGCCTCATGACTCCTTTAACTTTGGTCTTTCTCTTCATCAACTCCAATGAGCAACACGACGTTGTTCTTATCTCTGTCGATGTCACCGTGGCTATTCACCTCCCTGTGAGCGAATGTCTTCTTGCAGGACAGTTCAACGACACTACACTCTTGTGTGGTCTCTATTGACATCATTCGTAATATTCATGTTATAAATTTTAATTTTATTCAAAATTTTGCTTCTTTTTTACTAGAGTTCATATATAAATCAAATAGCTAATTTTATTTAATTTAATCTAAATTTTAGTTCTCTAGGGATTTTACTTTGGAATTTTTATAAAAATCAAATTAAGATTTTTTGGTATTTTTATTCAAAATTTCAAATATTTTTTGTTAGAATTTGTATATAGATACAATTGCTATCTTGCTATAATTTATATTCTAAGTTACAATTATTTAGGGATGTTTTTTGAATTCATATCAAAATCAAATTGTCAATTTTATTCTATTTTATTATGAATTTCAATTTTTAGGAATATGTGTGCAAATCTAATTGCTAAATTTTATTATTTTTTATTTTTAATTATATTTATTTAGGAATAGTACTTTGGAATTCACATCAACGTAAAATTGCCAATTTTATTTTATTTTTTATTCGATTTTAGTTATTTTTTGTTAGAATTTGTATACAAATCCAATTGCTAATTCTTATTCTAAATTATATTTATTTGTGTATTTTACATAGGAGTTCATATGTAAATCAAATTGATAAATTTATTTTTTTATAATTTCAATTATTTTTTGTTGGAATTCATATACAATTCAATTGCTAATTTTTGTATTTTTATTCTGAATTGTATATAGAAGTTTTTACTTAGAAATTCATATGGAAATAAAATTGGCAATTTTCACTTTTATTCAAAATTTATTTTTTTTGTAGGAATTAGTATACAAATCTAATTTCTAATCTTTTTAATTTTTATTCCAAATTATTTTTGTAGGGGAGTTTACTAAAGGAACTCATATGGAAATCAAATGTCTATCTTATTTTTTATTTTGATTTTCAACTATTTCTACATTTTAATTAACACGAACTTTTTTAATTTAGATATTTATAATTTGGACCCACTATAATCAGCGGTGTAAATATTTTTCTTTTCTTTAAATTAATATGAGAATTTCTAGCTCTTGAGAGCGAACCCGATCACCTTTTTTTGTCTTGCTTTAATAATTTAATAGATAGATTCTTTTACCTCTATTTTAATAATATAATTAATCATACACCGACAACTTTACGTCAATTCTTTAGCAGGGATCTTTTTCCAGTTGGACAGTCTCCACCGATAGATAGAATGATACGTGACACTGCTACAACAAAAACTTTAGAGATGTACTAACGATCAATTGTGCGTTAGCACTTCAAAAGGCGATGCAAACCATCTACTAAAGAAATGAAAAGAAACATAACGTATCTAGCAAAGCGAAAAAGAGAAGAGATGGAATCTTACTTCTACACGCCACTTAGCACAAGAATCCAAGAGAGAAAGGCCTTTAGTCACACGACCACCTATCATCTTCTTCACCTTACTGTGCAGCTCGTGCCCGTGCCCTCAGCAAGCTCCACCCTTCACACTGAAAGGTAGCCAAAATTTCGTATGAGCTGCTGGCCAGATGGAACAACGGAAGCACCAAGAGCAAAGCAGATGATATCCTCGTTTTTCTTGGACCGATCCAACTTCTAAGACTCATGAGGAAAGCACGTCGGCAGCGGAGACCCGTGGCCTGCACTGCGCACCGCTACAGCAGCCTCCTCCAGCGCCGCCATTGACGTCGCCGAAATGGTCGATCGGAACGACGGGGAGGATAACCGTCAAATCCGTAATACGCGGTCCAGATTGCAGGGGATTCTACTACACAACACTTGAATTACGCTGGATTGATCAATCATGGGACTGCGAAAGCCGTTCGATCGAAACGAGCGGCCCAGATGGAGTTCCGGAACGAAGGTTGCTACTGATTGTTCACAAGAACCAAGTTGTCGGCAAGCTGGCCCACTTTAGGTGGCATAACTTGGACTAGGCTGCTGAACAGCAAATGTGGACATGGCAGCACTACAGTCTTGCGAAATCTGTTGCAAAATGAATGGATTACATGGTTGTTGAAAACACCAGAAGTTTTAGCTTGCTATATGTGTGAGCTCCCAAACAAACTCCACACCGAATAAACAGTTGCTTCACCGAATAACATCCTCACTTTCTAAACAGTTAGAAACATCAGAAGTATATATTATACATAGAAACAACAATAAGCTTTGACTCGCTAAATGGGCATTTCCACCTAAGCGCCGAACGAACAGTTCTTTTGCGAGCCAAAGGGTATCTAAAGAAAAATAGAATGCCAGCCTCCGGGTAAGAAAGATAACGTCCAGGTACATACATCGTCATGGGCACCGAGATGTCAACTTCAGCCCTAACATGCTGGATAGATCGCATTAATGCCACCGCCAGAACAGAACTGAGTGTGTCAGGGAACATGTCATGTGCGCAACGAGATATCTGGTTCCGTTCAGCTACGCACGGTGATGGTACTGTTCTTTGGAAGTAAATGGGTAATAAATATGTTAATCCCAGCCTCAATATTTCCAGAGAATGCCTCGTCTTCGTAAGCATCTCCTGTTCAAATCAAAGTTCAGTTTTTGTCCAAATCAAGTAAGAGAGGTGCTTCTATACACATCTTTTTAAAAATTGTAATTAAAGTATTAATGAAGAAAGACAATAATTATTTACCCATTCGGTTGTTTCAAGATTTATACAACTTGTTTTAAAAAAAAGTTGGCATAGAAGGGCCACTCGGTAAATAAAACCTTGTAGAGAGTCAGTACCTCAAAGACTCAAACTATGACACTAAAGATGGGGAGATGATATGTCATATGTGGATAGGCGCCTCTCGGGCGGCACCTAGCCTAATAGCCGCCACCCCCCTTCCCACCCTTTCTCTTGCCGCCTGTATGGGAGGCGAGGCTCATGAAGCCGTCGGCTTCAGGAAGGCGGCGGCGGGGCCAATCACGCCCCATGGTCTCGAGTGCCCGGATCAGCGGGCGGCGGGTGGGTGCCATGGCGTCCCTCCGCCATGACAGAGGCGGCCAAGGAGAAGGGGGTCGCTCGGCTCGTCACGCGGAGGCTGTGTCCGCCGATTAGAGTCAAGGCTCGTGATCCCGGTCTGCCGGGTCGGATCTGGCGCCCAGTAGCTAGATTACTCACCTCCGCCGCCGGTGGTGGCGGCGATGGCTGCTTGGCCCCTCGGTGCCTTATGGTGGTTTAGGTTGGATCCTCACTTGTTGTTGCCAACTGCGGTGCTAGTGGTGGCCCGGCAACTTGTGGATGATGGGCGATCTAGGTGACTACTCTTCACCTTGGTGTCTTCATCTCTTACTAGTATCGGCGTATTATCGCTAAGTACCCTCTCCACGCATAAAGTCACGGTCCACGTGTGGCCCGAGCCATCAGGCGAGGCGATCACCCGCCCGGCTTGACGTCGGTCCACGTGGCGCCCGTGGCGGTGGCGAAACCGCACGCTTTCGCCCGGCGCCCGGCCTGTCATGGCCGGAGCCATCGAGGCGGCGATCACGGCCCGCGGCGAGCGTCCGGTCCACGTGGCGCCCGGCGGCGGTGGCGGCTGCATACTTCGCCCGGCGCCAACCACGTGTTTACTGGCGATCGGCGAGCGATCCGCAACCCGCCGACGGCATGATTCGCATAGCGCCCGGCGGCAGGTGGCGAACGCACGCTGCTCGCCCGCGCCCGATCCCGTGGCGGGTGGCGGCGGTTGGCGAGGCCGCCTTTCGCCGCCTCAAGCAAAAAAAGGTGGTAGCGCGGTGGCCGCCTCGAAGCTCCGCCCGCCGTCGTCTTGCGTGTCGAGCAGCGAGGCTGCCATAGCGAGCTGCTCGATTCTGAGGTTTTACTGTAACAAGCCCATTCCTCGGCGCCTCTCACCTACGTCTGGGGTCCCCATCCGTGAACCGGGCCAAGGGCACGCAGCGTAGGCATTTAACGGTGGAGGCAGGACAACACGAAGGAAGCATTAAATGTATTTAGATCGGCATGATGACCCTCCTTGTACCTACCCGATTAGCTTTGGCCTATATAAGGGCCCTCGGGTGCATGGGGAAGGGGATCGGATCCTAGATCGGTCGACCAATCAATACTAGAAAGCCGGCGGATGCGCTTGTAACTTTCGAGAACTTCTGTCTTGGTTTGATACACCCCATAAGAAATTTAGCGGGGCGTAAGGTTATTACCCTTCTCACAAGGGGCACAGACACAGGTAAAAATCACTTGTTCTTCCTAGTTAAGTGGCGCTCGAAACCCTCCATGGGAGTCCTCTAGGGTTTCGCCCCTCGATTAACCACCACGAAGCGCCCTCCTACTGAACAAAACCGGTGCAGTAGATCACGGGCTGTCACAGTGGAATCTGGCAAGCGAGTAGCGCCCGGAGTAGGGGGCTAGTGGTTGGCTTTCGGCTAACTCCCGGCGGACTTGGTGTTGGCGGTTGAAGACGAGCTCACGCATCGAGAAGATGGCGGATCCGCGACACGAGGATCTCGCGGGGCGGCGATGACCAAAGCGCCTCCGGCGTCAGCGCCGATCGAGAACGCCGTGCCGCCCTGCGAGGCGGCTGTATTACTCTCCGAGCGGTGGAAGCGGCCCGTCGTCGAAAGAAGCTGGCCATGGCGGCCACCCCGCCGAACACGCCGCCGTGCCCTTGCGGAGCACCGGCCGGTGGAGTTGCGGGGACTCCGGCCACTCGTGGGCTGCGAAGCATTCTTCTGCCTCGTGGATCGCGGCCCGGCTTGGGGTAGACTCCCGACGGTCGAGCACCGGCGTACCTCGGCGCCTAAAAGCGCATCTCTGGCGCTCTCGAGCCTCGAGTCGCCCCCAGAGAAGGGCCTGGCGGAGTGGGCGGAGTCAAGAGCAATGAGTAGCGCCATCGGTCCAGCTCCTCGAGGCAGTGTGAGGACCCGCTCTCAT